>JAMQGT020001142.1:0-19772 GCA_024447675.2 Pterophyllum scalare | reverse complement strand
TGCTTTGGCATACCCAAATATTAGATTAAAAACTGCAAGAACAAAATGTAAGAGATGTGACGCTCCATGGTTAAGAGCCATGTAACACTAACCATAAGTGGGTCTCCAGTGACCTGGTAGATTTTAAAAGGTAAGATAAATCAAAACAAAAATCAATAAAAGATTTATTGCTGTTTCATTAATTGTTTGAGTGTTCACTGCTAGCACTGCGGAGAACTCCATCTTTAGAAGGCCTTTTCATAATTACTGAGTCCAAAATCAATAAACTTTAAAAATTTCCTCAGAGCAAGTGCCATTTAACTGGTGGGGCCCGCTGCCTCATTACATCTTGCTTCAAGCTACTGACAGTAACACCTAGGAAATTCCTGAATTACCGCATAATTTTATTTATTTTTTTTTAAATACAAGGTCTAATGGACGGTCACATGGCCCGTTCCAAATCCAGCCATAACTGTGTTGTTGTTCTCAGTTGTCATTCAAAGCACATAAAATGTTTTAAGTTGTGCTCTCAAACACGGTGGGGATATAAGTTATGTCATTTCGATGTCGTATCTTGTTTTGGCACAAAACTCTTTAAAAAAGACGTGTTGCTAATCCCGCGTCCCTCCTGAGAGCGCCGTCTCGACTCAGGCCTCTGCTTGAAAGAGACACACTCGACATCTGACAAACATGTTCTGTGATCATATTAAAAAAGAGTGAAATCAGCCCACCCCAAAGCAATTGCTCATAAATCTCAACACAAATTATTCCACTCTGGAACAAAGCGATGAATTATTCAAAAACGACTTCTGAGAGAAAGAGCACCAAGCTGAAAACCCCAAAGTAAATACGTAATCAAAAGCCTTCAGAAAGCTCGGCTGTCTTAAAAATATGCTTAGACACAGGAATTCTTCTCTTCCACAGACATAATTATACAAATTGCTCCGCGTCTCGTTAACAAGAGAGGGGGGTAATTCGTATTAGCCATTCATAGCCTATTAATCTAATAAACTAGTTGGCTCTGTGTGCGTGTGTGAGTGAGTGTATGTGGATATGGCTCTGTATAATGAATTTCTATTAGATTTGTGTTTATTCCCCTTGTGCTGATAAGGGAGATGGGGGTAATGACTGAACTGGGTTTTGCCACTGCAGACGCATTCAAAAACACATTCAGTGCAGAGAGGAAAGGCTATCAATCAGCCTAATCCAATCAAATCGGGGATTTGATGACCCACGGAAACCTTGTACATAATTTATATCTGTAATTCATCTCGTTTCTATAATTTTACAACAGTTTATAGCTGGATTGTGGATATTTTTATGGCCATAGACAGAGGAGCGGGGGGACACTGGTGTCCAGTAGCCACAGATTCCTTAAAGCAGGAAATGACCTGCTGGCAAAGAGTGAGAGACCAGTCAAGCACAGGTGACTGTTTCCCACAAAGACTCAGCAACAGTTTAAACAGTTGGATTTCTCATGAGTTGTTATTTTTATTTAGTTTTAAATTTATGTTTTCAGTTCAGTTCAGATTTAGTTAAATTCCAGAAAGTATTTTTGTAATTTCAGATTCTGCTTTGTAAGTTCATTGTTTGTTTCTATTATGTGTGTGCTATTTAAGAAGTTCAGAGAGGCTATTACAATACAAACACTGGACTCACAGTGACGAAGATATTCCTTATTTTAATTTTAATTCCAGATAACTAAACTCATATTCATCAAGGTCATTTGACCCTTAAAAAAAGTAAGGGTTCACAATATGAAGCATTTCACATTTAGAGGTGAAAAAAAATTGAGTCAGAAATGTAAACAAATAGATGCAGGTGACACTAAGCTTGAGCCAAAAATAAATAAATTTATATACTACTATACCACAAAGCTTTGAAGCTGTATAATCATTCAAATAAATTAAGCAAGGATGTGTTTGCATTCAGTCTAAATGCCAATGTCGTATATCGCACTGATAATTTGACCATTTCATTTTTCTATCTATACACATAAAACGTCACCTTGAAATAATGAGGTCAATAAAATAAGTTTTCCACGCTCCGAAGGAGAATTGTTATTTTGTGTTCATCTTCCTGATAATCAGCTGTGTGCATGAGTAACTAGTTAATAGCCAGTTTTAGCACTCCCTACTGTGATTATATTTGCACGAACATGATCGGAGTCTGGTGTTTACTGACTTAATTGCTGCCAGTATTGTTTCAATTCGTGTGTGTGTGTGTGTGTGTGTGTGTGTGCATGCAAGGGACCTGTGCAGTGTTTTTCGGGGTGAAAACGGGAAACTTTTTTCCCATTAGCTCTAGTTTGACTGCTCCCATTTGTTAGCATAGCATCTGTGGAAGGCCCAAGGAGAGTAGAGCTATCTAGCAGTGTCTGGGTGATTATTCATGTGCCTCTGCTCCTCCTGGAGCTGCTGCTGCTGCTCGCGTCTCTGCTGGCTCTCTGCTGTACCGCTTGTCAAAGCACTGAGGGAGCCTGGCGTCACCGGTCTGATTCAAAATGAATAGAAGCGCACAGATAAATCACCTCTCCATGCAGAGTGGAGGAGCTGACAGGCTGCTTTGAATGTAATTGCAAACAGTGAGTGAAAACCTCCATATGTTGCTCATAACTCTGCTCTAAAATATTTCATAATTGTAAAGAAACTGTGCTAAAGTATAATTTCCATATATCACATTTGATGCACAGGTATACTTTGTGAAATCTCATCCCCAAAACACCCTGCAGCTTTAATTTAGACTCATTTACATTAAATCAGAGATAAAACAGGATCTTTCATGTGCTGTCTGAACGGCAGTACGCACACATCTACTCATGGAACATGGAAAGAAGAAAATATGACTCACACTTTGACAACAAAAACCCTGTTAGAACAAAATCACATGTTCCAAGGGAAGTCGCATTAAATGCAGTCCAGCCTCCACAGAAAAATTACAATAGTGGTCATTTTTTGAAGAGGGTTACAAAGTTACAAAGTGTTATCGAGGTCAGAGGGTCTCAAAGATTTTACTTTTTTAATTACAGGCTGATGTAACCTGTTACGATCGCATCAGAGAAGTTTGCCTTCTAGCATGGCTGCTGTGAAAGGGCCTAAAAATCCAACTCAACTGACTAGTTTTGGTGCCCAAATTTAACCAGTAACAGAAAACCACATAAAACCACTGTAAGTGCTTTTACGGTTGCCAGTTCAATCAGGCCACCACCAAACCCTCCGCCTCTTCCTGTGGATTTTGTGGTCTTTTATACGTCCTCAAAAGAGGGGTTACCGTTGAAAGTGTGAAAACATATCGTTTTGGGTGCATGTTGGTAATCCACTCATCGCTTATAGAATGCACAGACCAAGCCAGATTGCCAAGAAAACCACCTTATATATTTATTTCATGGTGCTCATCCTAATTTCCCCGAGCTTTCCACCGGTATCCACTAAGACTCTGCTGGACTATTTGCATTTTCTGTGTTGTGTCAAGGAGAAGTCAATTTCTTCTGGAAACAGGTTGGAAAGTTGTTATTTTACAGGTTTTATGAGTATTTTTTTTTTCAGGAATGTGGAATATTTTAGTTTAACTTTCTAGTAATTAATAAAATTAATACATTTCTTTCAAATTTAATTGATAAAAAAATGTAGCTTGTGAAAAATGCCCAAAAGAAGGTGGCAACCATGAATTGTATATTTTGGTATTTGAAGACATATACAATTTATAATAACACAAGAAGTAGAAAAACATAAATATTCATATTTATGACCCCAGAGGTAATTACTGTTTTGATGTTTTCCTTGATAAATAACTCTAATAATAAAAAAAACTCTAATAATCAATTAATAGCTTCAGCAATAAAAAACACATGGCTGGATTTTTCAGTTGACTTCAGCTGTAAAAAACAGACTGTCTGCAATTCTACAAGTGCAAGACAAACATGAGCACAAGTTTCTCTCTGCCGTACGCAACACACACAAGTTGTGTTCCCACCCAGAGAAACAAACACATCTCAGTCAGTCACACACTAAAGTCTGAGACATGCAGACCAGCATTCATTTGCAGGTAGGCAAGCTCACTCATTTACACAGAAATACACACGGGCATGCAAGCACACAGAAACCAGGAGAGGACAATCGTTTTATCACGGGGCCGAAGTGCTCATTTATAAACTATACCACCCACATATATGCTCTTCTGGTCCGTTCTCTGCTTTCCTCCCCTTCCTTTTCCCTACTCTCTCTCTCTTTATTCCTCTCTCATCTCCAGTAGAAGTGAAATTACTCTCCAGCCAGCAGCGAGGTCAGAGTGTCTGGCCTCCGTTATTTGTCTTCTCCTCCTCTACAATATGTGTGTGTGCGTCTTTGTGTGTGAATTTACAAAAGTGAGAGAGAGAGAGAAAGAGAGAGTGTGACCTCCAGCAGCACGTGTAGAGCAGAATTAGGCAGATCCTCTGTATTTTTCAACATGCGTGAGTGAAACCAAGTAACAGTTCACTCAACTTAGAACACGTTTAGGGAGCTTGGTGGTGGTAAAATAAAGGACAAACAAACTATCCTTATTGTTTATTAAAGGGCAAAACAAACACATTTCAGCTATAAACTCATCATAAAGTCATCAATGCAGCTCACGAAAGAGATTTCCTATATCTGTAAAGACCAGTTCCAAAGGAAGAACGAGGACTCATGACAGAAAGCATCTGAACGACCTGGAAAGGCGGTGGATGGAAAAAAAATTAAACTAAATTATCATAAAAAACATTATAAAATGAGTGATGCGTCATTAATCACTGTAAAAATGTTAACACACACAATAAACAAATAGCATGTATTTATCAGAAGCTATGAACACAATGTCATTGATGGTATTATTAGGAAAATTCTACAAGAAGACTGCATCATCGATGTCAAAATCTCTAAAAATGACGAGAAAATGCCTCAATGTTCGATATCTATCTACCATATGCTAGTCCATTTGGGCATTTCAACAAGTAGACCACAAATTTCAACAAGTGGACCACAAAACTGGTTCTACAAGAGTTTCTGTGTTCAATTTTGAGCTTCTTTCCAGTGTTGAGATGGAAAAACATATCCCCTTGGATCACAGCACTGCATAAAGTTTAAAAAGTGGGGGAGGTCGAGGTCACCAAGATTCGAACTTGTCCGAGATTTTAAGTGCACGCATTTGTGGTGTGAATTTGAACATCGTAGGTTGACGTTGTTTCCGAGTTCTGGCCAGTGTTAAAATTTTTTGTGGAACAGACGGCGCAGACGCCGATTCTGAGGCTGTGGCAATAGCTCGACTTTTTCTTCGAACAGCCGAGGTAAAAATCACCCATGAGTCATTTTAACATGGGAGTCTAAGGTGTCTGCCCTTTCAAAGTGGCTTCATGTTTTGGCCTCAGAGGTCGCCGCTTGGACTTTAATTCCAAACTGAGCTCGTGAGGTGTTGTCTGACAATTCTGTCTTTGGTTTTGCTTTATACAGTAAATAGAGTTCGTTTTTACATAAGACATCATTCCTGGTTTCATCTCTTCTTTTTTTTACTACCTTTCACCCTCCTTCTCTTTCTGCTCTTTCTGACCTGTTAGCACATGACTGTCTGTCAATTATTTTCCCTGGTGTATGCATGCTTTTACATTGGTATGACACTTTGTGCTTCTGTGTGCATGCACTAGTGTAACACAATAGTGCTCGAAACTTAACAGCTTTTTATGCTTACGTAAGTGTGACTGTGTATAGCTGTGCCTGTGTCTCCCTGCCAAACCCTTCACCTTGTATCCAAATGCACCCCTCCTTCTGCTTCTATATTCATCACTATTAGAGATCCATAACACCTCCATTCTGCTGTAGCTCTCTGCCTTCTGCTGAAGAAAGCACTCAGCTTTTTGATCCTGCCCGAGCAGCTCGGCTGTGGACGGCTCCCTCATGAATGAATTTCCGCTGAACACCGGTGGCACAAGCTGCTTCCTCAGACAAGATGCACATGTGCTGAGCTGTCATACTGCAGTGTTAAACCCTTGCTGTGATAAGTGAGCGCTTGAAACGTGGAACCTAAAACGCATCATCGGCTACAGATTTCTTTTTGCTGGTGTGCCGTCATGGTGCCAGACATGCGTGGTTTTCTAATATGCAAACTGTCAAAGTGTTAAAATCTCATTTGTTTCTTTTGTTTGTGGAGGAGGTGTCAGATGAAACATCGCTTCTATGACACTGATCGCACTGGAGAACTAACAGATTAACTTTTATCAACTGGCTGCTTCAGGACTGCCTTACTGATATAGAATGGACTTGGAGCACGAAGCTTCAGCTTATGGAGACTGTTAAAATGCAGGAAATCCACAGAGACTTTTGCTGCGATAGTGGCACAACTTCAGGGTGGTGATATTTAGTCTGGTTCAGTGTAGACCATTGTTCCATCCTGAACTGTTAACAACTGGCAAGATTTTCAAGACACATTCTGCAGACCACAGAGGAACTCAAAAAGTGCAAAATCCTTAATGATCTAGCTTATTAACGCTTATTAAATAAAGGAAATCTTCCTTTGCCTGCGCTCTGCTTCTTCACTTCGTGAAATTGGGTTGGGCAGTTTTCAATAACATATCTCCACCTCTTATATTTCTAAGGATTTTAGTAATCCTCTGACCTTTCCTCTAGTGAGGCTCTGATGATACTTAACTTTCCTGGTTTGCACATGAATTACTAAAACACACAAAATAAAATGCAATTTTATGAGTAAAATTACAAGCCCTGAGGATAAACCCTCTGGAGACAACATGTGCATCTTTAGACTTTAGAAATACTTTTACTAATGATATACTGAGATTGAGTAGAAAACATTCTTTATAACATATTACAGAAGTTTAATAACACAGCATTTTGCAAGTTTATCTGGCCATAAAAGAAAAAAAATTCAAACTTTTTGAAAACAACCTTAAATTGACATAGTAGCCATATAACTGTACCATATCTGAAGTTTTGTTTTGTTTGTTTTTTTGGTGGTTTGAGAGCTCACACAGTCATTCTGGGGATGATTTCTGGATTTCTGTGATTTCAGATTTCTAGAAATGACAGCTAGCAATTTAAGGCTATCACATGGCTGAACACGTCACTCCTGGTCCGACTGGGGAGAGGACCAGAAAAACTCATGGGCTCGGCTTGGGTGGTTCAAATACTCTCCACCAGCTCAGCTTATTGCCCTCTTTATTTACACACCAATAAACTAAGCTAAAGAATAAAAACGAAGTAGTGAGGTGCCGAGAAATCCAACTTCATTCAACTACTTACTCAAAAGACCCAAACCGGATGGGTGGGCATCATACATGTTTAATCTCGCTAGGTCTTGAGTTTTAATGTACAATTCTAAACATCTTAACCAGAATAAGTGGAACGGGGAGCTGAGCAGGAGAAAACCTCTGTTTTGTTGCAATTCAATAACAGTGAGTTGTCAGCATAGAAAGAACACGTCGAATAAGAACTGTCCAAGGATCGACCCCTGGGGGAGCTCCACTAGCTAGAGAAGCTCAAACAGATGTTAAGGTTAAAAAAGGTTAAAATAATCTAAGTTTGAAAAAAAAAGTGTTAAAAAAAAAAAGAAAACCACATACTGACTGACAAAGGGATCTGAAAAAAGACATCAGAAATTCTACCTTCTTCTTTTTCTTTTACAAGCTGATCAGAAACTCTAGTCCAGGCACTTAAATCCTCCTCAGTCTGTCTTTTATTTCACTTTTATACAGAGCCTCATTATCCAACCACAGCCAAACTGTTACCGACTGTTACCACCTATAATAACATTCATTTTGTTCCATAATTTTACTTAAGGAGCGGGCGGGGTGGGTGGGGGTGGCGGGGTGGGGGTGGGGGTGTTACCTAGGGAACAAATAAACATACCTTTGTTCTGGAGTTGATGGTTCTTTCACAAAATATTATGACACTGTCTCGGGTTTTAAAGATTATTCCATAACCGAAACACTGCAGCTTCAATCACAGCACCATCTGTCTTTCACGGCACATTTTTGCATCAAATCAAACGCTGACATGCTCACTGAGTGTAACAGCGCGTCAGCTGACTGCCTGCAGTGTGGAATGAAGGATGTAAAGTGTAAATGTCAGAGTGCTCTAACCTGCTGCTCTCCCAGCTCTCTCTTCAGTCTGTTCTGCCACTGCAGTGCCTGCATCACGATCGCCTCCCACCTTCTCTCCAGGTTGATAGACAGCAGCTGCAGGGCCTCTCTGTGCTGCTCCGCATCTGGGCCCACCTCAGCCATGGGGCCCGACTGTTTTGAGGTGGGGATTACACAAAGAGGTTTATGTATGATTAAAAAATAATAATAAAAAAGAAATATGTACACACACACACACACACACATATATATATATATATATATGTATGTGTGTGTGTGTGTGTGTGTATATTTGCAGGTGAGATAAATTCACAATCCTTTTACTTTGCCAGTCAATTTGCTGTCATCTAATTTCTGTTTTCCTTCACCCACCTGGCTCTGCTGCAGCAGCTTCTGGCAGAGTTTCAGAACAGAGGCGACTCCACGCCGCCGGGCTTGTATGTCCGAACACAGGGACTGGAGGTTAACATGGAAGAGAAAGACGATGAGAAACTGGGGAGGCCAGAAAAAGCAGCTCATACGAACGACAACAATAATCGAGTTTCGGTTTGCAAAACTTCTTAAGAATTTGTTGTCTTGCATTGTCATTGTCAGTTTTTCTAACTGTTACTGCTGGATTTAATTGCCACTGTTTCAATGGTCCGCTTCCCTTCGCTGTGTTTTTTGTTAGTACTTCTGGAGTTTCCATCATGCTTTGCTGAAATCCTTTATGTAATTATGCATAAAAGTGTTTCAAGAAGTCATACAGTACCAGTCAAAAGTTTGGACACACTCACCCAGTGAGTGTCAAACTTTCAACTGGTACTTTAAGTTGAAGCACATAAAAAAAACAATTTATGTGCTTCAACAAAGCTTGACTCAATTTGCAGTAACAGTTTTCATATACTGTGAAGGATTATCAGCTGTACTTACACTCACTTCCACTTTCACCTCCAATTATTGGTTTAGATGATCATATCCTTTCATCTATGTTAGCAAACGCCCAGATTTTCAGAACTGATAATATGGAGAGAAATTATGGACGCAACTATGAAAATAGCACCAGTAAATAAACCAGAATTATTCTTTTCTCTAACAATTAAAGATCAAGCAAGAGCTCCATTCTCTGCAGATCACTGTAGTTCAACTCCGGTCATTCATTATAGTTTATTAGCATAAAGTCAAATTCAGCACACAGATCCTTGATCAGCAGCACCAGTGCATAAAATAAATGACAACAGCCAATATTCCCCCTCTCTGCTTCCCTCCTGGCTTCTGTCTAATAAATGCAAAAAAAAAAGAGAAGAGGAAAAAAAAAAGAAACAAGGATTGGCAGTGCCTATTATAAATCACTATATGCTGATGAGTTTTCACACTCAAAGGTCAGTGTGTGTGTGTGTGTTTGCATGTTTCAGTGTTTACTCATGCAGGCCTGTGCATAAAGTTTGTGTAGCAGTGGGTGTATGTGCAAACATATGCATATATTTCTGTGTGTGTGAGACAGAGAATAGAAGGGACAGCCTTACTCCTCTGCAGCAGGGACCAAGCACGTCCAAGCCCCAAACTATTTATGCTAATCCTGCCCGCTCGCTGAAAAGCACTTCCTTTACATTTTCTTTACATTTTTCCAATAAATATTAAACACTATTACAATGAAATGGGATTCTCTCTCTCTAACTCTCTCACTCTCTCTTTCTTGCGTGCACACACATTCACACGTTGCCTCCTTCTCACACACACTCCACACTTCTTCTGCCTTTCATCTCCTCCTTCTCGCTCTCTCCAGTTTAGCATATTTGTGGCTTGCCTGGTTGTCTAAACAGAAGATGGGGACGCAGAATACAGCAGACAGGATCAAGAGGACAAGCCAAGTGTGTGTTCGTGTGTGTGTTTGTGGGTGGCCAGATAAATTTATTCCAAACAGGAGGTGTGTTATTACATTGAGGGAGGAGGCCCTAAACAATAAAACGACCGAGTGATACCCGCCCTGTGCCAAATAAGTGCGGCAGACAGCATGGAGAGAGCACAGGAAGATGTATTAAACTAGACTGAGGCTGGAGCAACACTTTGCCACGTTACAGTCAAAGGATGACGGCCATAACTGTAAAGCGTACTCTGCAGTGTCTGCTTCATCAGAAAACCCAATACACTGATTGAGAAATGTTTTAGAAATGCATTTAACCATGTAAAAACTTCTCTATATCACTCTGTGCAGTCAAAACAAGTCAGATGTGAGATATTTTTGCTTAAGTTGTGATCTGTGATAACCTGCTGTGAGCTCCCTGATGGATTACGCAGGACAGGTGCACGACTGACTGCAGTCCACAAACAAATTTAACAGGCAGACACATTTTTGAGCTTTCTACTCAACCGTGTCTTACAAGCTCATTTGGTTCAATACCTAATCAATACGATACAGCCATGTTCAAAGACTCGCTCTGCACCCTGAAGTAACTGACCGGGAATTTTCAACAAGACAAGGGTAGGTCTACAGAAGCCGAGGAATATGGGGAAATATTTGCTCAACTTTAAAAAAAAATGGATCAATTATTAAATTAAAAATGCTTAAGTGCTGAAATAATAGGCCATGAGTAAGACATAAGTGATCAACAGTTAAATATAGCAGCTAGCTAAAATTAATTGTAAATTATTTTTCTAAATATCAGCAGGCAGTCTGAGCTGAATACAACAAAATTCTGGCGTTTCCGGCTTGTATTCTACTTATAACTGAGAAAATTATTTTGTTAAATATATGTAAGTCTTTCATTCTCAACACCCAGTTTATGAGCATGTGCATCGCTCTGGAGGATTCTGATAATTCTGGTTACGTTCAAAATGGCTGAGAGTTATTAAAAACTACGTACCAATATAATTTTTTCGTATATACAAAAAAGGAGAGTAATTAAGAGTAATGAGAAAGGGAAATTTATTTATTATTATTATTATTATTTCCTCTGACAGGGCTGCAGGGTCACATCAGATGGAAAAACTTTGGGAAACTCTGATATAGACACCAACAGAGGACTGATGGTACCTCCAATAATATCAGGTGCTTGGTGCTGTTCTCATTTATATGTGTTTGCCTTGGTAATTAACTGATAGCAGCCTTATAGGCAGGAATAATCTGCTTGTGTTAGAGACCACAATGTAGTGACCCAGAAAACGCATCCCTCCCATCATGAACTTGTACTTGTACATGTCATGAATATATAGTATTTCTGACCACTAGAAGTATTATAGAAAAATGATCTTAATGTCTTTATGTAGCTCTCTCTCACACACACAAACACAAGAGCTGGTGACGTAATCATTGCTCGACACCTTCGAGTAAATACGTTCAGACTGTTTGCGAGATCTCAAAAGAAAAAACACGAGTTTATTTACAGGAAAATTCACTGTGGGCTCAGAGCCAGTTCAAAGAACCTCTCTTTGAGAATTTATGGCACATGTTTGAGTTTTCATTTCGTACTGCAAAATACAAAGTGAATTTCCTTTTGTTGTCTATATTGAAAGGAGTTTTGAAAACACATTACCACAGACAGGAACAGTGCATCGATAATTGTAATACTTGTCAAAATCATAAGTGTTATGCTCACAGACTGGTAAGCTTAACTGAGCAAAACTCTGTTCTTTGTGAATTTATTTCCATACAGAAAGGGGGGAAAAAAGGGATTCCTAAGTTTCTATTGTTTCTGCACTGTTGGCTTTTATGCACTGATCCCCCCTCTCTCACTCTCCTTTTCTCTGGACCGGTCTAGCCTGGCTGGGCCCATATTGACTCAGAGGGCTCTACAGACACAGTCGGACAAATATTTGCTAGAAAGCTTTTCTTCCAAAATACATGGGAAGCCGTAGAGTGGCGGCAGAGAAAGAGATGGAGGATGTAGAGGGGAGGTTGAGATCGACAGAAAAGCCAAAAGCGAGTGTGAGATTGGTCGATGAAGAGGAGAAGGCGAAAATGAGGATGATGTGCAGTAGTGTGAAGACCGAGAGAAAAGGCCGATACATAGTAGGGGAATAGAAAAGACAAAACAAAGAAAGGAATTTTGTCCACGTGGGGAAATGATGATGTGTGAGTCTGTTGATCTGCTTTTTCAGTTTTATTGGCTTCTTGCAGAGGAAAGGCGGTGTCGTGAAAGACAGCTGACAGTTTTACTGCCAGGTGGTCAATAAAATTATCATAAATGTGTACCAGGAAATTAGTGTCGAGTGTGTCCAGTTGTGGCCCTGTTTATTTTTTTTGTTTGTTTGTTTTTTACAGATGACATTCTGACGTCCTCTTTGTTGTTACTGGCCTGCTTAAAACATTCTTTTTACAATCAAACGCAGTGCTCGAATGTGAAGTCATATGACTGGCAGGAAACACAGTGGAGAGTTTTGCCATTGCTATCAATATGATATGTCTACCTACATAAATATATAGAGACTGTCTAAAGAGATCTCTTCCAGCTGAGTTATTTAGCCCAAATTTTAATGGACACTTTCCCAACCCTCAGATAAGTGCACTAGAGTCAGTTTAACCTACACCAAGCATGTTCGGTGTGAAAGCGTCTTAAGTATCGAGCAATCTTAGTTGAGCTTGAAAGAGAAGCTCTTGATTTAATCAGCACTTCACAGACACACAAAACCTAATTAGAAATGTGAAAACAGAGATTTAGAAAATAAGTGGACAAAATTAGTGTCCTTGGCAAGTCTTCTGACTCATCCATGGGGGACAAAGGAAGGATTTCAGAAATCTCAAAGGAGATCTGAGTGGAATCTCTAGCTTCTTTATGTTGAACAAGTTGTGGTCCTTCAGCAGCTGATCAGTAGTTCTCCATTTCACAGCCAAGAGAAGCTGCTGATGTCTTGTGCAGATCTCTCTCTAGACTGTAATATTCAAAGCTTGACACAAGAGACACTCAGAGTACAAATTATTTCTCTATCTCCTCATTTGTTGTTGCTCTCTCTCTCTCTCTCTCCCTTCATGTATCGGTCTGTCACTCAACATTTTCTTTCAGGAAGAGTGACCGACTCATGATAAACAAAAGGAAAAGGATCTGCTCTCCTCTTTTTATAATTCCCCCTTCAGCCTCTTCCTCTCTCACTCCCTTACCCTCCTCCATGCTTTTCTCGAGCTCGATCTCTCACTCTCCCCTACTCCGTCCTGCTCTAGCTCTCTCACTCTTTAAATCTCCCTCTCCTAAAAACAAAATCCGCTTAACTCTCCGCCACCTCCTCATCTCCACAATCTAATTACCGAGACCTGCCGTGAGGAGAGGGATGCAGGGAGGTGTGAGAGAGGAAGAAAAAGCAAAAGTCAGAGAGAGGAGAGTGGAGGTTGTTAGTGTGGTTGCTATGTCAGTGTTTTATACGACTGCAAAGCACTTTGAAATGGGGGTGACACAGAGACAGAAGCATAGAAGCAGGTACGATTTGTAATTTTCTGATTACACCATTAGAATACCTTCATCTTTGCACTAAAATCAAAAAGTCTCATTGGTGGTTGGGCTTTTTTTTCTACCAAACCCATTTCGGCATCTCACAAAAGAAGGCTACGGTTAAAAAAATATCACTTAAAAATAATAAGCAACAGCATTTAACCTAAATAGAATAATTCATCCACTGTCCATCAGAAAATCTCCTCTTGCAGTATTTGAACTTTCTTAGGTTTTTGCTCTCTGTGAATAAAAAGCGTAGAAGTTTGATCCGCAGCCTTAGGCATGACAAATATGGAGGGATGGAGGAGAAAAACTGAAGAACTGGATGTAAAAACTGAGAAACATCAATAAAACGTGAACTTGTGGACTTGTTTTTCAAACTTCCTGGATCATTTCTCATCAGTAGCTGAAGAAACATGCACCAGCCACCGCAACTGTTCAAACTGCTGGTGACGCAATCTAACACACAGTAAGAGAGGGGTAAAAAGGGTGAAAAAGACAAGTTAAAGAAAGAAGGAAAGGAAACAGAAAGCCAGACAACCACGGAGAAAGGCACGAGAGACAACTGCATCAAGGCAAAGCTAATGAGAGACCGGAGAACATGGAAAGAAGGCAAGGGCAAACTGTAAAGGATTTTGAGACAGGAATAAAGAGAGAGATGCACAGGGAGAGGGAAGGAGAATTTTGGCTGCTTGCGTGGTGACCCAGCGGATTTTTCAATCAATTACCATTAATTAGAAATCTCTGATTAATTCTATTTGTTGATTAAGTCAATTAAAACCACAAGCACTCGTTATCGCACAACGAGCCTAATGAATTCCTGTCGACAATTTGTTCCCACACACATATTCCCTCTGCCGCTGCTAATACCGCCTAAAGCTACCCAAACTTTGTTGTTTGCATACTCCTTCCCATCTTTCCTTCTTTTCTCTCCTTCTCCCTCCTCGACCGACATTTGTCTTCTTCCTGCTTCCACATTCTCTTCCTCTTCTTTATCTCTCTTTGTTACAGTTTCATTTAGTCTATAGGTCTAATTGAATTCACTACAAACACACTCGGCTGCATTGGGTTTGTTCAAGAGCACCTTGACAGACATCATTGGACAGGAAGCGTTCCTTCAGGGTTTGGAGGCAGAAACTCTCCTTACCCAACCTTGTCCTCTAAACTCAAGGATAGGGAACCTCTAACCTGGGAGGGCTGGAACCTCAAGGGGTCATTCAAATAGACTGGAGAAACAGTGTCCATGGCAGCACAACAATTTCAAGAGAAGTTAGATTATTGTTTTGGAGTCAAACTGTTGGTTAATACCAGCATAAACATGAAGTAGCAGCTGGTAATGTTTCAGTTTGGTCAGATCAGCTCCCTCATGTCTTACCCCCGAAAGTACAAGATGTCAAAATTCCCTTTGCCGTTTCAGTAAATGTATCTCTGTGCTGTTTGTGTTCGGGCACTTCCTGTTTTAATTTGAAAATCGCTTTTCTTCTTCATCCTTCATATTGATTTTCCCTCCCGGTCAGTTAGTTCTTTATGCATAAACTACACAGTCCTTTGGATCAACCTTGTTTTTCCTTGGACGTTATTACATCTCAACCTTCGTCCCCTCTGGAACGCCTTTTATGTTTATGGTGACCTTGTTTCTCATTATTTTGGCCTGAAACATGAAAACAAAAAAGTATGCATAACAATATATGATATATATGAATAAATAGGCTCAGTAGTCTCAATAGGGTCTCAGTATTAAGTCGATGACAAAAATATTGATGGGACCCTCTGAGTTTCACTTCTGAGAGAAGAATTTATATAAATGGGAAACAATACATGACACACTTCAGTATAATTTTGCCACAGAGACAGTTTGCTGTGTGTGCAGCAAACAGCAGGAAAACTAGAGCACTAGAAGTAAAAGACTAGATTATTTTCATATGTCCCGACATTTGGCAAGATTAGATTACTGGATATGTTACTGATGCTTACTGTGTATTCACAAATGTGCAGTAGACATTAGTAATACTAATCCTAGGGTTGATTTATGACTCTTAAAACCAGGTTAACCGGTTTATATACACTCATTTCTGCATGAAGAAACATACTGTATCTGCACGGGGGAGGATTTATAACCTGAATTAAAGGTTTACAGGATAATAAGTGTTTTTATGTTTCCAACTATTCCTCACTGAAGTCAGTGATTGTCTTTCCTTTAAAACATATCTGGACTTGCTTGGATAATGCGTCCTGTATCACTTTATAAGATTTCTTCAAATGGGTCACACCACATTACGGAATGAAACTGGATGCAATACTTCAGCTGACCCAGAATCCATCTGTTTCAGGCTCTCTGTTTTTTAACAGCACATATAAATGGGCTCTGAAAGACAGCAGGATTCATTAAGGGCTTTTAGAGTAATTCACTGAAAATGGAAGCAGACAATAAAGTAAAATGTACCTCTCCCACTCACTTTACCACTGTGTTTGTGACATTTATGGCAAAACCTGGAAACCCATGTGCATTAAAATATTAATTTAATACTCTGACAAAGTGAGAGCTTGACTCCAAAGTCAGGCTTTTCATTTTGGGATTTCTCCAGAATGACTCATGATAAGGACAGAGATCAAAGGTCAGATAGCTGTGTGGTTTTTATAGAGCTCATATGCAAGAACAGTGATGAGATAAGCAGCAATATGGACAAAGTCATAGAATCGTAGAATGGTTGCACAGATTATTGCTTACAGTCTACCAGTGACCATTAGTGGTTATGATAATCAAACTTAGCATGTTAAATGTGGTCCTTAACGTGGCAACTGAAGTTGGGTCTATACACAGGCAGCAACCTGTGGGGCTAAAAAGTGAGACCAATGCACAGTTGATATAAACTGCATTTCCTTCAATGGCCCCTTCAGGTTGGCTCCAATATAATAATCATCTTCAGCTATGAAATTAGCCTCTTTACTGCCTGGTGCAAACTGGTACAGTTTTAATCTCTGTAGCTAACTTTCCCCTTCATAACTGCATTGGAGGATCCATTTGGATACTATCAAAGATTTTAAAAAATCAGTCATCGAACAGGAATTCTCCGCTGTACTTTTGCTGTTTTGGAGCATTTTTAATGGAACTGTCTGACAAATAATATGACAAGCTGTGAGCTGCAGCTCATCCAGATTACTCAGCATTATTTAACAGGTATCTGTATCTGCGCACTGCACCTCTATAGTTTATGGACGCATCTTTCTAACCTAACTAGCACTGACTGGTCATTTAAGACTGCAAAGACGTTAACATCGAGACTGCAAAATGTTTAGTCTAGAAAGGAAAAGGTCACATCACTGTATCTGATTGTGGGGACGGGAACTAATGGATTACCAACGCAGACTTTGAATAATCAGTAGTTCTTTGGCAGCATTAGTGGTCACATGCTCAAATCAACATGTTTTTATTATTCTGAGAGCAGACATTCTCCTCCATCTGTGCCTATAGATATGTTTGCAGCCTGCTGAAAACATGATGACAAAAATGATATGTAGTCTCACTGAAAATCCCAATATATGGCAAGCCTAGCTACGACATGCAGTAACTCTGACATGAGGTTGCAGATAAAATATTGAGTGAGTGTTTGATTAAAGGAAACTTTAAAAAAAAAACAAAAAAAAACACCCCCGTGACAGAAAGCTCTGCAGCCTTCATGTGAAAGTCAAAATGGTTTACTGCTGACATCATCAGGTCTTATTATTGTAAGTTATTATCTGAAGTCCTTTTGCCCGCTCGACATGCGGCGACATTTTAGGGATGAAAGCTTTACTCTTAAAATATTCAGCAGCAGTAAACAAATGGAGGATATATGAAGTCTTTGTGAGTGAAAGCATTTACTGTTCTCACTAATGCAGCAGGGAGAACGCACCACGGCCAGTTAAAACGTTTCTATCAATAAAATCCAATCTGCTTCTGTCTCTCTGTATTTCCCTGTATATTCATCTATAACTTTCTCTCTTTTCTGTTATTTTGCTTTCTTTCCGCATCTCACTTTAGAGGCTGTGCTCTCTTTCTTTGCCAGTTTTTCTTCCTGTCTCCTCCTCCTCTCAAGTCATTTCTTGTTTCTTTTTTCCCCCACCTGACCACTGAGTTGTTCCAGAGCTTTCTCTTTTCTTTCGCATCCTTCACTTTTATCTCTCCCACCTTTGTCTTTCACCTTGTCTTTATCTTTGCTCCTTTTTTTATTTATCTCTGCTGTTTTTAGCACGTTTAAATTGTTTTGTCTCTTGCCTCCTTTTCTCTTTCTCACTCACCTCACGTGTGTCTCCGGGGCCCTTTAAGCTTTCTGTCACGGACAAGTGAAATAAAGGTTGGTGTTTTGAATCAGTGAAACATCTGGATATTATAAGGCATGTTAGGCTTTTTATCCCCCCTGTGCAAACACTGAAATGGTGTGTGGTTTTGTTTGTTCTTATGTCAGCTTGGTAGAATTGACAAAAACACATCATATTAAAAATCAAATGTTGCTTAATAGGGGTGAAAAAAATTCAAGAATGGCACAAGAGTGCAAGTCGGGATCTAATTATTCAGCCAGTGCTGATTGGTGATGTTTTAATTGTTTGACAGCAAAAACTGCAACACAAAAAGCACCCAAGTAGTGTCCGGAAGTGTTCCTGTCATTTAGCGAACTCACTATACAATCCAATACATATAAGTTCTTTAATAAGGAATGGTGAATGAGTCACTGATTTTGGATGCGACCTGCTTTTCAAGGTCTGCTCAGGTGTAAAATATGGGAAAACATAAACAGAATAATATCAGACTGAGGCATCCCTACTGAGCTAACACTGAATAAGGCTGTTAAATCAAATAAATATGATCAACTTAGTTGTCCTAACTCCACACGACAATAAAGGACTCTGAATATGTCAATTAGTCTCCTGATCTTTTCTTCCTCTGTCTTCGTTACTCTTTACCAGCTTTTCTTCTCTATCCCCATCATTCCTTCTTGTCCAGTTTGTTTCTTCGTGGATTCCACACTGACTAAATGCTAACTGTCTTCTCCTTTCTCATGGCCATAAATTCCTTTTCCAACCTTCTTCCTTTTATTGGTGACCACTCGTCTCTCACACTCTCTCGCCTTCCTCACTTTTCTGGTGTCTCTCTGCATCCTTTTGTCTGCGGAGCTTTCTTCTGCGTCTGTCTCTATTCTGGTTTTTGATTCTCCCTCTGTCTCGATTCCTTTAGCTGATGAAAGAGCTGAGTGTTTTCTTCTCCTCCTGAGCAGATGAAGATGAAAGTCTGATCTGTTTGTTGATGCTGTTACCGTGGTAACGTCTCACCTGTTTGCTCGCCTTCAACCCCTAACGAGCAACTCTTAACGAGAAAACACCTCTTCAAAACATCAACAAGCGCACGAATCACACACAGACACATACGTACCAAACCAAGACATAAACACAAACAGAACTACAACTAAGAAACACACAGAGATGGGCATAATCAAAAGACACAAATGCACAGCAGCTTGTGTTCTTCGCAGGGAGTCGGTGGATCTTTAATCCTCATCATGCAGCGGGTATCGATATCAGAGCCTCGCTGTCACCTTCTATTAGCTGCCTGATAGACACTGAGGGAGGGGAGGTGTGGTGTGTAAGTTGTGGAGAGACGTGTATTCACAACTGTATACGACCAAAGGCTGGATACATTCAAGTGATTCAATGAGTAATTAATTCAGGCCTTATTACCTGCAGATTTCAGGCATCTAATCGAACAAAGAAGCAAATTTATGAGTGGAAAAAACGACATCTGAACAACTTAGACAATTATAAGACAAAATGTTGTGAGGCCTTTCAAGGCGGACCAAGATAGTTGCTCATATTCTCAATGGTCCTGCTATGACACCTTTAGAACTGGTGTTTCTACAGATGAAAGGAAGTAAAATATGAGGCCAGCCTTGTGAAAATTAAAAAAATTACACTGAGATCAATTCATATTTAAGACTCGAATACGTTCTAAACCCCCCTAAGATCACCGAGGGGAGGGTGGGAGTCATTTTGACCCCATCCTGCAACAGCAGTAATGGTCACTTTTGAATGTTGGTGGTGCTTTCACTCTCGTGGTAGCATGAGACGGACTCTACAACCCACACAAGTGGTTCAGGTAGTGCAGCTCATCCAAAATGGCACATCAATGAGAGGCGTGGCAAGGAGGTTTGCTGTGTCTGTCAGCGTAGTGTCCACAGGCTGGAGGCGCTACCAGGAGACAGGCCAGTGCACTAGGAGATGTGGAAGAGGCTGTAGGAGGGCAACAACCCAGCAGCAAG
>JAMQGT020001141.1:0-19799 GCA_024447675.2 Pterophyllum scalare | reverse complement strand
TATGTTATTACAGACTGTACATAAATGATGGCGATAGCCTCCATGATGTCACCCCATCGGCTCAGAAACGTCGAAATCCTCACTGTGTTGGTTTATCGGGCCCACAAGGACAACATCCCATATGCAGCTCAAAGTTCTCACTATAACCCTAATAAAACATTTCTAGCAATTAGTTTCCTGAGAGCAAACACCCTGCTAATTATTGATTAATACCAAAAAATACTAACACTGTTCATGGAGATTAATGTTAGGCTGCAAACACAAACTCTTCATGGTTAGTGGCATCTGACCCCCGCTTTGCAGCCAGCCTCAGGTGGCCATTACATGCACGGACACATTGGCTTGGTTTAATTTTTCAGCCCAGGATTTTGCAGTTGTTTGATAACTAAAGACTTACCAACATTACTATAAATCCCTATAAGCCTGCATCCATGTGTAACTAAGCTAATGATGCTTACTATTTAACATTCACACACAATCATACTGTAACACTTGCGTCAGGGGAGCAACTTGGAGTTCAGTACGTTGCCCAAGGATACTTTGGCATGATACAGCCCATGTATCCAACCACCAACCTTCTCCATTGGTAGGTGACCTGCTCTACCTCCTGAGCTACAGCCACCCTGATAATCCCCGTTTGCTTTTAGAGAAAACAGTGTCCTGTCCTGATAAACGTTACCCCATTAATATCAACAATTAAAAATGTGATACTGTCAAAGCTCCTGAAGAATTGAATACAAAAGCATACGGATCAGTTACATAATATTTTACTTTTTTCATCAGTTTCTTTGTTATTTTTGATGTGACGGTGTTGATAAGATGTTTAAATTCTTTACATCAGGTTATAGAGGGGCTTCAGTGATTTAGCAGCGGTGAAACAAGAGGGAAGAGCTTTGCAGTATTTGGAGACATACAGCCACTTACAACATTGACATTTCTTGCGGCTCCTGGAAAAATTAAGAGAAGGAGGAGAAAGAAAAAAAAAATGTGTTCATAGCGGCGCCCCAGCCCTACGATGCTGCTGCCTCAGCCCGGTGTGTCACTCTTAAGTGTCAGCTTGATTAATGAGCCCCTGCTTCCCCATGAGTCCCTATCACAGGGACAACACAGATCAATACACAATGAAAACTAGCTCCAGAGGTCCCCGTGCCCGGCCGCACAGGCTTGTCTGCGCCGTCAGGTGACTGAAACATGCAAACAGTAATTCTGTATGTTTTTAATGTTGCCTCAGATGTAACCGTGTAAATCAGTCGAAGCTAAAGCAGCATCTAAAATTCCCAGGAGGCATCTAACATATGCTGCGGATTGATTGATATTAAACTCACAGTACAATGCTTTAGTGCAGGCTTCGAAGCAGAAGTGCCCTGCGGCAGTATCTTTGCTCCTTCTCAAGAAAAGATCGCAAGCTCTTAAGAAGCATCTCTGTGTGTGTGATTTTAGGCTCTTTTACTCTCACTGTGTTGTTGCATCTTTTTTAATGAACTTTTTCTGGTGTTTGTATCAATATCCCATCCTGTAAAGACAAAGCACTGAAAGTCTAGTCGAGGTTTTAATTGCTTTGGCAGGAGCACAGGTTCTGCCGCCTGCTCAGATTTGGGAGCAGTCGGGGTCGATAGCTCACAGTCGATATTGCTTTGTGTCAAGGAGAGAAGGGGGGCAGGGTGACAGTGTCGGTATTTATGACCACATATTGGAAAACGATTTTAAACAAGAGAATGATTGTTGACATTGAACATCCATGCATTCTAAATGGGGCAATTTTATTCTCGCTATTTCAGGGACAGTAAGTGATGCCAGTTTACTTCCTCCTCGCTGTAAAAAGCAGTTTTGCTGCAGGCTGTGGTCAATGGAGTCTCCCTGCATCACATTCATCACATTTATTTTGAGATTTCCTGAAAGCCCACAGGGGTGAAAGGGATAACGTTGTCTGCATACTCTCCACTGAACTTCCAGAACTGTTTCATGCCCATAAAAATTCAAAGAACTTCAGTCAGTTTTCTCTCTTAAAATTTCCAGAGTGACAAAGATTTTCATTTTTCCTGACTGTGCTCAGGTATTTGAAATCATCACAAAACTCAAGCAGGCTGAAAATCTTCTTGTGTTGAAAAAAGAAAAATCAATTGCTCCTATTTTTATTCTTTTCTCAGCGCTTTCTCTGTAAATAATCTTTCTGTGTTTGCTGCTCTTTTGTTAAGGCTGCTTACAGCTGGTTGATGAAAACCGTGATTATGATTTCAAAATAATTCAAAATTTCTGTAAATGAAAATAAGAACCCAGTCCACACTGCTAAAACCACAGTTTCAGGCAACCAAGAACAAAACAAAGGTTAGTATTAATTAAGAAAATCTGCATTGCTTTGTTTCCTAAGAAGCAAAAGTGTATATACTGCCTTAATCACTGCAGCCATTACAGTGAAAGATTTTATTTTTCTTGTTTTTCCTGTGTTGGTGGCAGTGAGTCACAATTAAATATCCTCATTTTGTTTGGACCAAAAAAAACCAAACAAACAGAGAATTTGTCAAAGCTGGTTCCACTTTGTGATTTTGCATTATTTGTTAAAAACTAACTCTGCCAGTTAGTCATTGTGTTTTAATTTATCTGGACGGTAACATAAATTTCAATACCTGTATGTAAACTGGATAGTTCATAGTCTCAGTGATGTTCTGCATGCATGTGACAGTTTAGTCCGTAGTTTGTTGTTGTTGTTGTTGTCTGGACTGTATTCTTTTTTTAATGCTGCAATTCATAAACAGACCTAGAATAATAATAAAAGCAGTGCATCGAAATGCTATGATTGCATGTGACTTTAGCTACATTCAGTCTATATTGTTTAATCAGCAATGGGTCAGTTTAAAGTGTAATGTCAAAACTGACACTTAAAATTTTTTACCTGCCGACAGACAAATACATCTAATTCTGCATCATTTACTTTATTCAGCTCATGGCTCTGGTTCAAACTCTGCACTCTGGATAGTTCAGTTTCCAGGTGAGGTAGATGTGTTTTCAGCCGGGAGGTTCGGGAGAAGTTAATCACTTTCAGTTGCTTTGATCTGAATGAAATTAACAGGTGCACTAGAAGGACAACAATGAGACAACCCCCAAAACAGGAATGGTTTTACAGGTGGGGTCATTGGTGTGAATGTCTCTGACAAAACAAGCCAAAAAAGACTTCAAGAGAGTGGCCTGAGAGTGGTCTTCTAGTGGGCCCTGTGCTCATTGCTTGGCATTGTGCAGCCCAACTGGCATTTACCATAGAATACCAGAACTGGCAGGTCCACCACTGTCAGCCTGTGATTTTCACAGATGAGAGCAGGTTCACCCTGAGCACATGTGACAGACCTGAAAGGGTCTAGAGAAGCCTTGGAGAGCATTATGCAGTAGGTCAGTGATGGTCCGGTTGAGGCATATCCGTGGAGGGATGCACAGACCTCTACAGGTTAGGCTGCAGCGATCTGACTGCCTCTGGGTATCTGGAAGAAATCCTATGACCCATCGTCAGACCCTGCGCTGGTGCAGTGGGTTCTGGGTTCCTCCTGGTGTACAACAGTGCCCGGCCTCATGTGGCGAGAGTATGCAGGCAGTTCCTGGAAGATGAAGGAATTGATCCCACTGACCGGCCTCCATGCTCACCTGACCTAAATCCAATACAACACCTCTGGGACATTATGTTTTGGTCCATTCGATGCCACCAGGTTGCACCTCAGACTGTTGAGGAGCTCAGTGATGCCCTGGTCCAGATCTGGGAGGAGATCACCCAGGACACCATCTGTCCAGGGGGGAAGGAATAATCCATGAGCCTAGCATCACATACTACTTCCTTTATAACACATGGTTAATTTTAAAAAAAAAAACTCTATCTCAAATTGCACAGATAGTCAAAGCCAAACTAAACTGACAGAGAGTCCACATGCCTGTTCGTGTGGAATGGCATCCTCCGTGACACAAACCTTGCCCAGCCTTTTCAATATTTATACACCTGATTTAAAATCATCTGAAATGCCAAACAGAGTGACACCTCAGTACTACACATGCTTATTACAACCACATTACATCATATATAAATCTGTATAGGTTAAACACATCAGTTTACACACACACACACACACATACACACACACACACATACACACACTCAACCCTTTTCTGCTCAGCACAATCTCACCACACAGTTTGCTTCTGACCATTTAGATCAAAGTGGCATATCCCTGAATTATGTAAGCATATAAAAAATTTGCTTGCCCATGGGATTCCTTTGAATAAGCCCATGGCATGGCCTCATAGTAAAAATATTAACTTTAAGCTTTATTCGGGTCAGCAGCAGCTAACATCCTTTTTGGGGCTGGGGAGTGAGGGGCAGATGAATAAATAAATACACATGGAGCACTTTTAAGAGCTTATTTCTGTAAAGTCTTTTGGGAACATTTTATCAGACTTCCCTTCTAACTCTTGTAAATTGAGTGCATTAAATCAGTTATTTTCCTTTGCAGCTAAAAGTGCAAAGGTTCTAATATACTTTGCAAGAAAAATTGCATTATGTGGAGGCACAAAGCCTTTGTCTGCTCTTTTTCAGAAAGTTTGCCTCTACCATTACAGAAAATGTTTTGTCTCAAAGATAAGCTCTTATGAAGAACCACTGTTCTTCATATATTTTCCAACAATAAATGGAGAACATTTATCACAGTGAACAGGCCAATATAGGTCTTTATTTCCTTTTCATGATACAAAACCAAATTCTTATCCAGCGGCAGGATCACAGTCCCCAGAAACTTCCTCTGTAAGCTTTTCATGCATGTGCTGGTAATATGCAGTTATATACGGAAACACTATGGCTAGACATAGCACACACGGTGCTGCAGTCGGGTGTTCAATAAGGAGAGATCAAGTGAAAAGGGAAGGGAAGATGGAAAAAATGCAGTATCTTTGGCAGTGAGACTCTGATGAGAAGCGACATCATAGAACAGTCCCAGATAAAGGTAAGAGATAGTGACTGGACCCCTGGCGTATGCAGATGGCTGATGGAGACTTGGGATGAGATACCCTGAGCAAACAGGAAAAGGTGGAGATGGGGATACAGGGGGATTCACGACAGACAGCCGGAAAAGCAGAGCGACAGATCACGATAAATTTCAAGAAGTGTGAACAAAAGCAGTTTTCTAGGTATGAGTAAAGATGAAATCTGGATTGACATGACTTTGATCACGTTGGATAATATGAGTGACAAAGAAAGTAGAGCAGCAACAGCAGCCCACATCACCAAGAGCCTTGTTATCCTTATTTCTCCAGTAGTGACAGTAATCCATGCAGGACTCATAAAGCAGCTTCCCTTATAACCTCAGCTCTTTGCTCGTATTAAGCAGACTCGTACGTTTTCTGTAGTTGTAAAAAATAATCCATCTAACTTTTGTCTGTTTATCCATTGTCACAGTTACAAGCAATAACTTCTGGCCTTTTTATGATTCAACACAAAGGCTACAGGCAAAAACATCAGAGAAATGTAAAGCATTAAATATGGCGTTCAAACACTGGGAGTCTTAATCCTCAGATATTTTTCACCCCAAGATCCACTTTGAAGCCTGAAATCATCAGTAGAAAATCTTTAGTGAGGGCGCCCGAAGTATGACGTATGAAGTATGAAGCATGCACAGTGGCCAAGAAGAGTGAATTTTTATATCCAAAATTTTAAAATCTAAACTGATATTGATAAGTAGTAAATTTTTTAAACTCTGTGTGTGTGTGTGTGTGTGTGTGTGTGTATCTGTGATAGCCGTTGCATCACTCCATGATACATTTCACACACTCTAGACATGAATTAATGTTTTTACAAACCTCTATATGCAGGTGTGTGTGAGGGTAACATAAAATGGTCAATAAAATAAAAAAATAAATATGATAAAATATAAACCGCATCCTAACAGAGAATCAAAGCTGCAGACCAGACACGAGCACAGCTCGGCTTTGTGGGCTCATCGCCTCCAGTCTGCTCTCTCCGCGCAGACACAGCACAGAGGAGTGGATGTAGGAGAGGGTGTCCAGGGTTCAGTTTTCTTGCTTCACCTCGGAGCTCGATCCAATCTGTGTGTCCCACAGGAGCTGAGGTACTGTAAGGCAGCTGACATTTTACTCAAAATTGGTTCCTCGTTAAAACTGCTGCTCACATGGGGTGTCAAAGGTTCGATTTTCATGTTCATTTACTCTTTAAAATGTAAAATTTACCTTTGTACTTTTTGTCTTTACTTTGTGTTTTTGGGTTGGGGTTGATTTGCTGGCCTTCTTGGTAGAGGCCAGCAAAAAGAGACCCGGGTGGAAAGTATCCACTTATGATTAAAATATTCATATTCAAAACTATTTTTTTTCCACTCTTGGTAATGGCAAAGCTCCTCTGCATGCAGATGGGACCTCGTAATTCCAAGCTCATGAATTGCTTCCGTGAGGCATCTGCATACATAAACTAAAGCTGCATTCACAATAGAAAAGATAATCAAAGTTTTATCTCTTTGTGGTGCACAGAAGGCAATCTTTACTGTTTAAACAGAAGGAAATGATTGACTCAATGAGGCTTTTCATAGCTGAGAGTTTGGGGTCAGGTTTCGGTGGGAGACTAAAAAAAAAAAAAGTTCAGGGCTGTCCCTCTGTACTCATCCGTGACCGGATCAAATGCACACCAAAGAGTTAAAATGGAATGCTTCTGCTTTACTTTTTTCTGTCAACCCTTAATCAGCAAATAACAAGTGTTTTCTCTTGTGCTACTTTTATCCGTCCAAAAGTTCCTAATCTGTGTTAAATACCAAAGAGGATGTTTTGTCAAAAGCATTCTTGTCATCTGCACGAGGACTGGGTATTAAACCGCAGAATCAGAAAGAATTTGAAAGCACTGAGTGGGTGTGAAAAGCCTTTAAACACAAGCAGAAAATATAAATGATAAAGTAAGCCATTGTAATGTATAAAGACCAGACATTAATCACTGATTAAAAGTGTTTTTCCATTAAGTGAACCGCTGACTCAACACGGATCCTGATAAACGTCAAACTGTTTTCGAGAGCAAAGCCAGCGCTACCGTCGCTCTTAAAAGCTCAGCTGAGCTGAAAGAGGCTGACTGTTACTTACAGCAATGCCCCGTATATGCACAGCTGCTCAGCAGATTACACATTATGGTTGCTTAAGTGTTACGTATGTAAGTTAGTGAAACAAACCTTATTTATTCATTCACATATTATACAAAAACTTACTTTGCATTGTTTTCTAGTTTTTATTGCCTTTACTTAATAATATCCAAATATTTTCAGATGTCCATGACATTATGACCAGGAAATTGAGTCCTCTTAGAGAAAGTCATTTGTTAAAAACTAAATGGAAGAATTACTCAAGTTTCCTTAAAAATGTATTTTAAAAAACTGATAAAAGCATTGCATAAGCATATGAATGGATGTATATATAAAAATTTTAAGTAAGCTGATTTCCAGTCCTAATGCAACATGGTGCTCATTTTGTAAAATTATATCTGCTAACAGAGCAAAAAAAGAAAAGTGGGATAACAGCAGGCAGGTGCCAGGTTAGCTCATGGTGTGAGCAGGTGACCATATGCTTTAGGGCTGAAAGTCAGTAGCCTGGATTCAAGTCCAGCCCGTGGCCCTTTGCTGCATGTCTTCCCCCGCTCTTTCTGTCTACTCATCACTGTATGCAAATCAAGGCCAAGCATTTAAAAAAAGCAGGTGGATAACACAAGATAGGCTTTATGGTGGGCCTACTTTGTGCCTGGCAGGTTGCTGTTATATGAGTGTGACAGGTGTCTCTGTCTGATCCACCTTTTGCTCAAAACATCAAGATGGTGACACTCAGCCACACTTTACCAGTGTTTGCAGACAACCACAGCACACCTTGATATATGGTAATAGTTTATGAGACTTCATATAAGGACCAATGAAACAAGCAAAGTGCCACAGAAAATATATACACCCGGGTGAGCACAGGGCGCTTTTCTAAACTGCTAAACAGTAAATTATTGATAAAAGAGAAAAGTGTAGTTTTAATGACTTTTTACTGCACTTAATTCAATGTACTTATACAATTTTGCAGCCTTTTTTTTTTTCCAGGAGCACATATTTGATTTGGAAATGATACTTTTCATAGGCGCTGAGGAGAGTGAGGTGGCTTTGCATGCTGTGCCCTGCCTGACTTAAGCTACGGCAGCAGCTCTGCACCGCCCACACACTCACATCCGCGCCAAGAAAGAGCTCACTTCCAATTCCTCTCCCGCGCTGCGTGTCGAGTCAGTGTGGACCTGTTTCTCTCTCCTGCTAGTGAATAGTTAGAGCACAGCACTCAGGCCAAGGGAGCTGTTACCTCGCCTGACAGAGGGAGTTTCATCATTATTGGATCCATGAGAGAGGATTTTGTCACAACAGCGACAGCAAATGCTGCTTCAGTGAATATCGTTAGCACTGCTTTCATTTGGGTTTCACTGTGTAGTTTCACAGCTGCTTTAGAGCATGTTGTCTGTTATGGCCACTGATTTAAAGGCTGTCATCTGAATTCTTTAAACGCCACATGGCTGGAAAAATGTACTCATATTTTTAATGAGGTTAATTTGGAGTCACACTGCTCAGCTTTGGTCTACAGCCAAAATGAGCTTTCTAACTGGACAGGGGGAGTCTGGGTATGCCGACATCTCAGTGTGATATTTTTTGGAGGATCAAAAGAAATCAAAATTGATCTTTTTCATCACACTGGCAGGAATATAGTAATTAAGTAATGGGACATTTTTTGCTGTCCGTGTACTATTTTAGATTTTATTCAGATTTATTCACATGACCTGGCCATAAAAAATTATTATTTCTTACTATCTGCATTTTCTTTATGTAAACAACAGATCAAAATTCAAAGATTTACAGCAGTGTAACTCAGGAACGTGCAAATTCTCCCACTTTAGATACTAAAATGACCAAATGTTTGACGCCTTTGCTTATGAAAGTGCTGAAATGCTTAAACAATTATTAAAACTGCCTTGATTAATATTTAATGTCGAATTAGGTAATCACTTAATCAGCTAATCACATCAGTAGCGATAAATTACCTGTGTTACAAGGAAAGAGATGGGAACTTTTCTCCGCAGGGATTATGTAACAACAGCATACTTTCGATTAAAACGACTATATTTATTTTAGTTGAACAGTTTAATGCCTCATGCCGTGCCCTAAATGTTTACAAAATGGTCTCGTCCGCCCTTGCAACAAGCAATTTGTGGATAAAACCCTGGTGCAGATGGAAGCCCTCAGCATGTTTTTATGAGTGAACATGGAGAAGCTTCTCTGTGTGTTCCAGACCTGGCAGTCTACAACGGGCACTTCAAATTGCTTCTGACACAAAGAGAGCCTAGCTAGTCATTTGTGTCTGACTTGATCTGTCTCTGTAGGGCTCGTGCATTATTCGTGTCTATGGGTTTCAGTGTCTACGCTCCCATGAGTGGGTACATACAGACTAGTAGGACAATGTATTGGCCGGGTCCTGGCTTGTATCAGGTCAGCTTGCCCCTGTCACAGCGTCCTTCCTCATTAAAAAGATGCCACTGGCTCCAAACTCGTGACCACAGACCTAAACTGAGAAAGCGCTCCTCGACGTGACAAGGACCACATTATTACTCACTCACTGGACCGCATTTTCAGGAATATACTGACATCACTAAGACTAGTTTAAAAAAAAAAGAAGAAGAAAGAAACGGAGTTGAAAACGGCCAAAATTCAATTTCAAAGTCACTCTTGCAGAGAGACATAAAATCCAGCCAAAGCACAAACCTATTCCTTTGGATGTTGCCATGACATTCAGAATGATGATCTGCTCATGCAGAATGATATTGCTCTGAAAGTGTAACAGAGCATAAGGTAGCTGGAGTGAGACAGAAGCAAATCTGTCAATACACATTATCATTTCATGCTGATCTCATATGGAACATAACGCTCTCCTAACTTAGATAAGGGGACGCCAGAGCCATCGGTGCATCTTTTAATCTGCTGCCTTCCATAATGAAATATCAACTCCCCACCTTCCTCATCATGGGTCATGTCCCAAGGAGTGTGTGACCACAGAGCTCTGCCAAGCGCTTACATCAAAGCCCTGCCTATTTTTATCTTTTGGAATGACATTGTTAATTAGCAGGCATCCACAATCAGTAATTAATGCAGAGTAGATTCTTGGCCCACGAGGGCATCTACCGTGGAGAATAAAAACGATAACTCACTAATGACGCCACCATCAAAACGGCTAGAAACCATTTCACTGTGTAAGAGATCCATTTGCCAGTTTCAAGGTTAGTTTTCCACTCGTCCAAAAGTCTTTTTTTTCTGTGATTTTAATTGTCTGCTGACCTTTACCCTGCATGTTAAAATATACATTTGGAGAGCTCTTTGTAGAACTTATAATTGGGGGTTGGTGGTGCAGTCACGGCCCGTGCCTGCAATCAGCGTGTCCTCGTCGCGTTACCTTATCTGACCCCGGCACATGTATAGGCAGGGGCAGACACACGCTTTACAAAATCAGACAGAAAGCTAAACACGACCAGCTACATGAACACACACCGGCATCCTCCGTCAGTCGCACTGAATTTAAAAGTGAAACATAGCACTCACAAGCCGACATCTATATGTACTCACTTATTTTCAAGCCTGCAGCACAGAGTATTAAAGCCATTTCACACCAGGCACGACGATCTGCAACTTTCAAATATAATTATTTCCTGGCGTGTAATGGAAGGTTGCACACTAATGCAGAAGGCTGGTGAGGCACAAAAAGTGACTGAAAATAAGAGCTCAAAAATAAAATCTCCAGATACACATTAGAAACTAAAAACCAGGGCTCACAGTTTACATGCAACTTTGACTGGTAACATATTACTAGTTAGTACTGACCAGTGATGGTTTTTTTCAATAGCGAGGACCTGAGCTTATCTGGTATATCTTAAACTTTTGGTGCACATGAACTAAAGGATGTGAAGGCAACTAGCCTGTAGTTATTTTGCATATGTGATTTAGTATACTTAGGTAACCTACTAACAGTTACCTTTTTGGTAGCCTCATCACACATAGTCAGACCCCTCACACCTCTGGAGAATGGCCTGGCTCCTCATTCTGGTATGGGTGAGAACAGCAGTAAACAGTAACATGCAGACAGGAGAGAGGAGTGGTAGGTTTATATATACACTCTTCTACAACTGAGTCACACTGTGAATACTATGCCTGCACTGTGAGGACTACACTTTTTAGTGGACTGCAGTTTGTAAATGGTAAAAGAATGGGTTCCTACACTACATTGCCAAAAGTATTCATTCATCCATTCAAATTATTGAATTCAGGTGTTCCAGTCACTTCCATGGCCACAGGTCTATAAACCAAGCACCTAGGCATGCAGACTGCTGCTACAAACATTAGTGAAAGAATGGGTCGCCCTCAGGAGCTCAGTGAATGTGCAACAAGTCCAGTCATGAAATTTCTTCACTACTAAATATTCCACAGTCAGCTGTGGTTGATGTATGAGTCTGGGTTTGGTGGTTGCCTGGAGAACGGTACTTGTCTGACTGCATTGTGCCAAGTGTAAAGTTTGGTGCAGGGGGGATTATGGTGTGGGGTTGTTTTTCAGGAGTTCGGCTCGGTGCCTTAGTTCCAGTGAAAGGAACTCTTAATGCTTCAGCATACCAAGACATTTTGGACAATTTCACACTCCCAACTTTGTGGAAACAGTTTGGGGATGGTCCCTTCCTGTTCCAACATGACTGAGCAATAGTGCACAAAGCACCTTTGGGATGAATTAGAGTGGAGACTGTGAGCCAGGCCTTCTTGTCCAACATCAGTGTCTGACCTCACAAATGTGCTTCTGGAAGAATGGTCAGAAATTCCCATAAACACTCCTAAACTTTGTAGGAAGCCTTCCCAGAAGAGTTGAAGCTGTTATAGCTGCAAAGGGTGGGCCAGCATTATATTAAACTCTATGGATTAAGAATGGGATGGCACTGAAGTTCATATGTGTGTGAAGGCAGATGAGCAAATACTTTTGGCAATATAGTGTATATAGTGCTTTTCTACTCTGCATCAGGATGCCTCATTCAAACACACACATTCATATGAGTGCATTCTATCTAACATTCATACACACATAAAATCACACTTAAATGAACAAATGGGAGCAACTCAGTGTTCAGTATCTTGCCCAAGGATACTTTGGCATGCAGACTGGGGGGCTCAAACCACCAATCTTTTGATTAGTAGTTGATCTGCTCTACTTCCTGAACTACAGCCACCTGTGTTCATTGGTGCCAATGTTATGCCTGCTGTTGAATTGTTATTGCCTTTAAATCACAGTCTGCCTGCCTGATCATCTATCTATTTTTATGTCATGTATGTATATATCCCTCCCCTCACCCCCCAACCAGCTGTGGCAGATGACTGCTCCTCCCTGAGCATGGTTCTGCCGGAGGTTTCTTCCTTTTAAAAAGGAGGTTTTTCCTTCTCACTATCGCCAAGTGCTTCCTCATAGGAGGTTGTCTGTTTGTTGGGTTTTCTCTGTAATATTGTAGGGTCTTTACCTTATAATATAAAGCACCTTGAGGTGACTGTTATTGCGATTTGGTTCTATATAGATAAAACTGAATTGAATTATGTATTACTCTAAAAAAAAAAAAAAGAAGAAGAAGAAGAAAACAGTTCATGGCATTTCTGCAGCTTTGGAGACCTTAGGAAAAAATAACTTTTTCTGAACTGATCTGGTTTGTTTTAGTTTTGTTAGGTGCATCATAAATTCCTTTTATTGAGGAATAGGGGTGTTACAATACCAGAATTTCAAGCTCCATACTAATACCCGGGCAAATGACAAAAAATTAAGAGGCATTTTTTATTTATATATATATATATATATATATAAAATGACTGGAACAATACAAACAACAATATCATTTACATATTTTTATGTTGCCTAATGTATTGCAAAAAAAAATTAACATAATTGTAAAGTGTATATATGACAAATAGTTTAAGATTCTCTTGTGCTACGCTACGCACTGAGTGATGACATTTTTCAAGGACCTTGTCTGAGAGTTTGTGTGAGCACCAGACTCAGCACCATGGACAGCGCACCATGGCTTACCATTCTATCACAGAGGACATGTTGGACTGAGAGGAACTGAATTTTGGTGATTAAAGATGTGTCACACTTGTGGCATTGTATGATTGTTGTTTTGCTTCTAAGTGCTTCGCACAATCCAAAACACCAGAGAAACACAAAATAAGTCTGTTGCCCACATCAGTGATGTGTCAGGGTACTGATAAGTAACACATTAGATGAAAACACCCAGCTTTAAAGGATTGCCAAGTGTAGCTCAGGGTTTAGTGGGTCAGAATATTTACTATGCTGCATCATTAAGTGTGGGAGTAGCATTTCCAGCATGGCCTCAAACTGTGCTTCTGACATTTGAAAGTAGTGCTTTTATACCAATGCCAAACGAGTTACCTTGCACTACTCACTCATTGTCATCAGAGGTCCTTTTCCGGGGGCAATAGACACACGAAATTGTCATGACAATCAGACTACCATTTTGGTTACTTTATTCACTCTCCCTAACTTTGTGATCATGGTAACTGATTTCTCCTTGAGAATGTTGAGTCTCTTGTTTTGTTTTGCTCCCATCATCCAGCACTAAGTGTCCCATCATTATTAATTTCATTTGTTACAGGTAGTGTTGTATTGGTTGGTAGAAGCAGTTAACTTGTTTTTCACACAGATTATTTTTGTTGACTAACAACAACTTTCTCTGCTCAAATGATTTAATTCACTTCTGCCCTTTATCAGGTCATCAAAAATAGAGAGAAAACAGGAAAATAAGTCAATGGCACTTTCAAACCAAAAGCAGAAGCAGACGTCCTCAAATAGAGGTCAAAATATGTTTTAAAACAGGCTCCAAGGGAAAAAGAAATTGCCATTAAAACAGCTCTGACCTGTCAAGGCTTCAACTCTGTGAGACCTCTTAAAGTGTCCTACCAACAAGGTAACAGCGGTATCCGTCGAGTCTTGGAAGTTGCGAGGTGGGACATTAGATTCCCACAGAGGGCAACAACTTATGATGTTCCTCAAGCTATTCCTGAGCAATTTATGTGTATAATTTACCTGTATTACCCTGTTATCCTGCCCACTGCTATTATCATGAATGCCGTTTGTGAACTGCAACAATTTTTATGTACATTGTGGGTGGTGCGTGTCAAAGTGTCATCAGCATGAATGCCAGGGGCTAAGGTTTTGCAGCAGAACATTACCAAGAGTTTTGCACTGCTGTGCTGCCATCTCACCTGGCAGTGATGCAAAAGAAAATATGATTCATCACACCAGGACATCTTCTTTCATCGTCCAGTTCTGACACTCACAAGCCCATTGTAGGCGCTTTTGACGCCGGACAGGGGTCAGCATGGACACAGCTACACACCCACGTATGCAGCAGGCATATGTGGGTGTGTAGCTGTGACGTCTTTTTTTGTCACAAAGCAGTTTTCCAGTCACTTCTCATGCATATGTAAGGTGAGGTGTTGGGGGAAAAACCATTGCCTGACACCTCACTCTAAACTCTACAATAAATATTCATTTCAATAGCAATAGATCAGTAGAAAGTAATGAACATAATTTATTGAAGTACAGAGTTTTTAAGATTAGACTTTAATGAGGCAGCGGAGCAGAGTGGCGTCCCCAACAAAGATAGGAAATAGGATGGAAACCCCCAGAGTCTAGATGGTGGGTGTGGCTCTTTATACAGCCAGGATCAGGTGGAGATCTCATGAAGAGTCTGAAAGGCATAGATAAATAATGTCACTTTCTAAAGAAAAGGGGACAAGGACTGATTGACTCACAGAAAGGGAACAAGAAGATTATTAGATCAGCGTGACGACAGCAGAACCAAGTCTGACAGCGTGAGAAAGCGGAAGTGGCAGAAAGAATAGAATAGCAGGGAGCGCTCGGATACACAGGAATGCAGGCAGACTTTTATTGAACTTGTGCAAAAGCCGTAGATTATTTTTCTATAATTTTCTTTAAACTAGTCAGTGACTTTTAATGCCCCGTATAGACATCTTTGTTCATTATCTCTCTCCCAATTTCTTTCATTTTTCTTTTTCTTTAATTTGTCATGCATCTGCATACCAGTGTGTCAGGGCAACAGCAGCATGTCTGTAAGCTACATTAAAGTGAATACAGTATGTAAGAAGCAAACGATAATGGCAGATGAAACTCATGTACAAAATGAAATCTAACCTCATAAAAAAAAATCGGTGCATTTGCACCAACACTCGAAGTTGAGGCACTCTAGCCTTGGGCTGTCTAGTTAACTTTGTTAATTAACCTGATGATAAATGGCAAGCCTGTGAATGAATGAATGAATGAATTAATTAAAAAAACAACATTTTGAATGTTGGCTATTTGTCTCTCTCTCAAGTTTTCCACTTTAAAATGTTCAGAGAAGCTTTGTTTCTGTTGTTCTGCCCACTCAGGATTAACTCAAGCGATGAAATTATTTCCGCCTGCAGAAAAAAAAAATGTTTGTACACAAATATTTGTGTAAGAGTGTGCTCACACAAAAATGCTGCAAATAGAAATACACAAGGAGGATGCTGACAGGAAGACACATTTACAGCGAGAATGCAATTCTCAGCCACAAGAGTGTAGACACAGACGGGTAGCAACGTGCACATACACACAGCTAGTTTTCTGTCTCGACCCTAGATGATGCGTACATGGGGTGTCCTGGGTAGACGGAGGGGTGAGGTATCGGCAGAGAGCATGTTCAGGGCATGTGAGAAATACTGAGGCGTATTTGTGTGTTTTGGCTGTGACGTTTCATATTCCTGCGCATGCAGCAGAAAAAAAGAAAGAAACAATAATAAGATTGTGTTGCTGTATGTGGCACGCAAGAGACTGTGCGAGAGGGCGGTGTTTGATGTTTATATGCAATATGCACATAGTGTGTGTGCAAGTGGAGCTACAGCAGCTCTGTTCATTTTGTTGTCTGTGCATATTCACGGTTCCATGTGTTCTTATAATGAAAAAGAAGAGGTAAGAAGAGATGATGCAGGAGGGAGGAGGGGAGTGCAGCTATTTTGGCACATGTATTTAGAAAGTCGGAGAAAGTCGGATCTTAACCACCCCCCCCCTTTTTTTTTTTACTCTTTTTAATGCTTCCTTCTGTGCTCCAATCAGACTTTATAGCACCTTGTCTCTGGAGGACAGTGAGGATATAGCAGCTCATGAGAATAAAAATATCATTAGAGAAATATGAAATCCTCTATGCCAGAAAGCAACAATATATATCACCTTAAAATGTGCCAAATGCCAGTGGGAACGATAGTTATAATAGAGAAGCATCAAAAGGTGGATGCAAGGAAGAAAAACAACACCAACAGGGTACGCTGTAATACCTCTGCCTATGGATTCCCATCCATACTGATCATGAACCACACTGAATGTGCAAAGCATCTTTTTGTTTTGGCAGACAGAGGTTGGAGACAGGGTGTCATAATAAACTTTCTTTGGAAACTCTTGTCTTTGCTGGTGCTGTGCTCAGAAAGCGTTTGGGGCTTGTTATAAATGGGAACCCAAGAACAACAGCAGCTCTGACGGAGACCGATGTTTTCCGAGCTTTGCTTTAGCACTCACAGCAGATAAGGAATTGGAAAACCATGGTGTGGCAGGTGTTCGGGAAGGCTGTTGAGGTTGTCTTTCAGGCGCCACCTGAGATTTTCTAGGCAGCTCTTCCATCACTATATAAAAGGAACGAAATCCATGCTTTTGGTCACATGTGGCAAGAACTGATCATTAAAGCATTTCATAATAGTTACTATGCTCATCATTGGCAACACACTAAAGGAAGACAAATTCCCTCTGATTTGATGGGGGCTTATATATGTTCTGGTCAAAAACTGTTTGATGTCCGTAAGGCACCAATAATGCATTATGAAAAGAGTGAATGACAGTTTTGTACCAAGTATTCGACTAATATGAATTCTCTCAAAGTCTTTATCAAGATCAAGGACAATAAATGGTGCGGTCAAAAATTCTCATGATCTGTTGAAATTTGTCCAGTTTACCCTTCAGGATCATTTTCTCATGTGTCTCTGGACAGCTTCCCAAGCAGCTCCAACTCTATCACATGGACAGCTGAATCTTTGGTCATTAACTAACAGTTTTCAGATGAACAGCCCACAGTTTCACAGTTTTGAAATCTAAAGGAGGCATGTCAGTTCAACAGTGGGGTGAGCAGGAGCATACCCAGGTTGGGTTTTTTTGTTTTAACTTTCCCACAGTTTTCTGTAATGTCCAAAGGCATCTGAGGGAGAACACTGAGTGGAAATGACTTATGTGCACTGGCCCTTCAACTACCAAACTACCATTTAAGGTATTTTGGTAAATTGGAATGGATAACCCCAGGCCTTCTTCACTATAGCATTAGTTCAGAGAAGCCCTACTGGGTGGACACTTCACTGCAGACCCAGGGACCACAAGGGAATATTTTGGTCACCTCGTAGGAGGCCATAGAGTGTTTAGAGTTCACCGGAATTTTGTATGAATTTAGACTGTAAGAGCAAAACATTGTTATGAAGAATTTTGACTACCGATATAATTATCAATATTTTTTCTGTATTTTAGATTTTATTTAGAACTCTTATACGTTGACTTGCAGTAGGAATAAGGTTGTGTGCCAACATCCCCACACATTACAGCAATCAACAGTAAAGACTGCCTAGTGTTAAAGCCAATGTGTTTAAAAAGGAGTAAGGATTTTAAGGTCACAGTGACAGCACCCAGACAATAGATGAAACAAATAGCCTTGTTTCCCCAGATTGCTCTCTAACTGAGAAAATTGGCAACAATTACAGCTGGACTGACACTCTATGGATTTCCTGGCACTACAAAAAAAATATCCAATTCGAGAAAACAGTCTCTCCGGTCCGGTCTGTCTTCTCCCAGCATTTTACTCACAGGCTGACGTCATTTTAAGTGTCTTTTTTCTACCAATGTTGTGGTCTGCAGCAGATGTTAAATCCCTCTTTGTACCAGGCTCTCTCAATCAACACTAACAAATAAGAGACACAAACACATATTCTGCTTCATCTGCCTCAGCAGCACATTAACAAACCAAACAAACGAAAGGAAAAACAGGACGTATTGTTGACAGTTAGTTATTCTGTGGGCAGGATTTGCCACGTTGTACAACACATTCCTATTGCTTCTTGGTCTGGCTTGGAATATTTGGTGGATGGAGGTGATGAGATGAGGTTTTCTCTAAGTTATTTGATGAATAGGACATTGGACATGTGATATTAGTGGCTGAAAACAGCTATGAATTCATTCTATAGTTTTTCAGAGGATAAAAATTGATGTCAGGATGGACTAATCTTCCCTTTGTTGTCAGGTAATCATGAAAGCAACTTCTATCTCAGTTGAAACAAATCAGCCTGATCATTATAATTTGCCCTTTCCCATTCAGAATCGAACTGTGGTTCTTAAAATGCCACGGAGTAATACTTGCAGCATCAGATATGGCGTGAGGGAATTTGCATTATTTATTAGGTAGTATTCCGATTGGCTGAAGGATAACTTGGAGCAACGCCTTCTGCCAGTTGGAGCAGGCTGTCATGAATGATGCAAATCTCATGTAAATAGCTGCCAAATCAGGCTGCTGGAGGACAGAACAGAATCAGGGCTGTAGGGAATATGGAAGTTTTGGTGAATAAGTTTGGTATATATAGTAGACTGTATTTAACATATTCTGTAAAAAGAAAAAAGTTGAGAAAACTAAAAATATCAAAACAGCTTTTTGAGTTTTCTCACCTTTTGACTGCTTGATTTAGTTCTGGCAACTTCAATTAACCTAATTACAACTCATTTTTGTAAGGTTAATAACTAATTCTTGATTTGGCACAGATTTTTACACCAGGCACCCTTCCTGGTGCACCCCTCCCATTTATCCAGGCTTGGGAACGACTGTGGGAGTGCACTGGCTTTTGTTATAAAAGGGTGGTATCTTTAAATATTAGTGTTTTGTTATTCTTTATATTGTTTGATAGGCTAGTTGGCAGTAAAAAAAAAACAGATTAGCAAATCCAAATCAGGCAGACAAACAGCTACATGTAGTGCTCTAAACATCATGCGCTCCTTGCATCAAAGAAACAGTCTTTCACTGTTAGCTGTCATGCAATGACTTTAATTTAACCACACATACACATACACACACACACACACACACACAGTCAAGTCTTTCTTCGCTAATGTGCTAAAGGACTTATCACACTGCACTCTCAACACTACACATGTTGACCAAGGTGGTTAGTAAGAATAAGTTTACCTGTTATGAAGATAAATAAGAGCTAACTTGCTAATGCTAGCTCTGTTTCCACACAATGCAAAGATTGTAACTTCTCTTAGAGCAGTGGGCACAAGATGCCAATAATATGTGATGCTGTTTGAGATGAAAGGAGTGGTACTGCTTTCACTTTTGTATGTTTTATTTTATATCTATTTTTAGATTTCAATACACAAGCACTGCTTGCCTTGCTTGCCCATTTTGGTGTCACATTTTGGTGTCAGTGTAAGCTATGTGACATTTGTGAGGGGGTATTAATCTTCTAATATAATGCCCTGCAACAACGCAAAGACATTTAAACATTTATATGTTGTGATAGAACAACAAACAGGGGTTCGACAATGAAACTGAAACACCTGGTTTTAGACCACAATAATTTATTAGTATGGTGTAGGGCCTCCTTTTGCTGCCAATACAGCAT
>JAMQGT020001140.1:0-24103 GCA_024447675.2 Pterophyllum scalare | reverse complement strand
TTAAACTACTGAGCAATGCAACTTGTTTTCTATTAAAACTGTTTGTTTTAATCTTTGTACAAAGTTGCTTGGTTTGCATCTGCTGCCTCTGGGTCTACCGCTGCGCAGCTTTTCATGCATATTAGAATAATTGTTTCTGGGAGAGATCAGCCAGCCAAGGACAGCAGGATAGCCACACAGGTGCTGCGCTGTGGATACCCCTAAATCGAGCAACCCGAAGAAGATGTCATGTGATCATGCAACAAATGGCCAACAATTCTACAAGATGTTTTGCTTTTAGCATCCTCTTGCTGCACCCACTGCTCCCAGGATCTCTCTCAAGAATTGTTTTGACATTATGAATTGCACAAATGTGTGGGTGACGGTGCACACTGTGTGTGGGGGGGATCCCTGACACAAGTAATTTGAGAATGAGGGTAAGGCTGAGAGTGAAGTTCACACCTTTACTTTGTGTAACACCTTTGCATCCTTGGCCAACCCCTGTGTTTAGAGGGTCCAAATAGTCTCCTACACAGGAGTTAAACTAAATTCCCAGATCAAACCTCACTGTGAAGCGCTGTGATAGTTCCACTGGTCAGCACTAACAGCTGTCGATATAATCTAGCTCTGGTTGTGGTTTAAAAAATTGTGACAGAAATGCTGGAAACTTTATGTGGTTTTGGCATCTAATATAGTGTCTTTCTAACTATGAAAACTAATTTTAGATTGTAACCTTGAGAAGCTTTTATATGATAAAAAAAAATGAAGATACACCAGCAGCTGGTCACTTGTGATGGAGCTGCTGTTGCTGTAGTGTCCTGTTAAATCAGTGGTGAGAGGCCGTTTGTTTGGCATCTGATGAGAATTTGGTACTCGTAGTTGAACATATGTATGAGCTGACCTTGAATAGCAGCTGCAGTTTGCTTTGTACTGTCACTACAGTCAGACGGTCCTAACGCTCGGTGTCTGTGCTGTGTCACTGATGTTGTTATTCATGCTGACAGCTTTGTAAGAACATGCCTGCTTTTGTTGTTAGAAAAAATATAATAACCCCAAATAAATTCCTGTGTGTGTGTGTGTGTGTGTGTGTGTGTGTGTGTGTGTGTGTGTGTGTGTGAGTGAGACACTAGCAGCTACAGTTTTTATTACTTTGTCACTAGTGTCATTCTTCTGTCACTGGTGCTATCATTCATTCGGAGGGATGATCCCAGTATCATCGTAGCTGTTTTGTTGTTGTTGCTGGATGAATAAAAGATTACACCGGATCAGTGGATAATTCTAATGCAACACCAGCTGCAGTTTATCACCACAATGTACTGCAACTAAGAAAACATGCTATTATTATTTTTTCAGGAGTGATAAAAGTCCCTGTGAATCACATAAATATATGATATTTGTGTTAACCCATTACTTTGTGCCACCATCTGTGGTGTTTCATTAGTGCCACTGGTCTCCCTCTGCCATAATTCATAGAGCTGCTTATCTGTCAGTTTTAATTGTGCAAATAAATAAATGAATACTGACTGAAACAATAACAATGGCGGATGAGTGACTCTGTTGTCTTTACTGTGTCACTGATGTGCCACTGGTACGACCTCTCCCAACAATGCCTTTCAGACACGACAAAAACAAAGCGCTGGTCTACACATCGCTACTCAGAAAGAATAGACTCTGTTGTCTTTCTTCATTCCTTTCTTGCTGATTAACAGCACAGTGGGCAATGTTTGTACAAAAACTTCCACGAATAAAGACGGGATGTTTCTGATTTTTAAGTTTTGAAAACGAGGAGGTCACAAGTTTAAGAGGATTTTTTTAAAAAAAGCCCTGTTATTCTTTGAGATAATAAAGTCAGAAATTTGATATTTAAAACTTCTCTGAGATTAAAGTCACAAACAGGTGAGAAAAATTGTGAAGTTTTTCCTGTCAGTGAAGTGAATGTAATCCAGTTCCTTAAAAACATAATGATAAAAATCACTTTATAATCTCAAAGTCCATTTTTAAACTTTGAGTTGCACTCTGCCCCTTAAAGAGCAGCTCTGATGGTCTCCCTGTTAGCTGCAGTTTGAAAGGTCCATTTGTTTTAAGTCCAAAAGACCAAAGAAGGAGTGGGCAGTGGATAATAACCAGCAGTGTGCTCCCATGACACAGTGCTGAATTATAAATGGATCATCCGACAGAAAAGTAAATGCATTATTATTTGCCTTAATTCTTCATGTCATAGATTCAGCAAGGTGCTGGAAACATTCCTCAGAGTGTTTGGTCCATGTTGACATGACCTCATCACACAGTTGCTGTGGATTAGTTTCTTCACCAAAAGTTGCTCTATTGGACTGAGCTTTATGACATAGCGAGTCATCCTACTGGAAGTAGCATCACAGGATGGGTGCCTTGTGTTCATAAAGGGATTGACCCAGTCAGCGGCAATACTCAGGCAGACTATGGGATTTAAATGATAAATGCTAAGGGGCTCTGACACCACCACCATCCTGAATCACTGACACGATGCAGGATAGACCCATGCTTTCTTGTAGTTCACACCAAATTCTGACCATCTGAACGCCACAGCAGAAATCAAGACTGATCAGACCAGCCAACATTTTTCCAGACTTCTATTGTTCAGTTCGGAAAGGCACCCTGTGTGGTCTTCTGCTGCTGAGCCCATCTGCTTCAAGGTTTAACATGTTGTGCGTTCAGAGATGCTCTTCTACATACAGCACCTTGATTGTAACGACTGGTTATTTGAGTTACTGCTGGCTCGGCTCGGTGTGAGCGTTTATAGGCCTAAAAGCACCGAGTTGCTGCCATGTCATTGGATAATGAGATATTTGTGTTAATGAGCAGTTGAACAGGTGTGCCAATGAAATGGCTGGTCAGTGTATGTATATATAAATCAGTGAAAACACAAGTAAGAAAGTAAATTAATGAATATCTGTTATATTATATATCTGTTATATTTTCTCTGTCTGTTCTGTTTTTCTTCTGTGCACAAACTAGCCCGACTCCCGTGTTGCAGTGCATCAAAGGATTTTGCACTACTACAAAAGTGTCACAGATTATTTTGTTCACAACTAGACTTTCTTAATTCTCCCGCTAGTTCTGGTTCTTTGCCTGGGTTCTTATTGCTTCTCTGTTGCCAGAGCTCTCTCTCGCTCTGCAGTTGTTACTTACTCAGGCAGATGTTGTCATGGAAAAAAGTCAGAAAGTCGCTGCATTGTTCCCTGTGGTTGCCACTCGCTGCGCAGGAGCACCACGGTCCCACATTGGATGTGGAGTTGTCAAGGTAGTTGGGAGTTATTGTGCTTCCTGTCGAGGAGAGGAGAGGTGGAAAACATCACGGCTCTGTATGTTTACAGGCATACTGAGCTAACACATCTTCTGACATTACTTTCTTTACAACACAGTGATTGAATCTGACCTTAAGCAAGCTTGCATAAAAAGGAAGCAACCTCTTTGATTTAGCTGAATTGAGCTGAATATTTAACATCTTTTGCTGTCTTTTTGTTATTCAAGCTGTTCCGCCTGCCACCCTGTGCTTCGCTCCTCTCGTAAATACCTCATAAATGTGCAGTTTCCAAAGAAAACGCAGAAACTGTCTGACTGAGAAGTTTGATGTCATCTGAGCAGAATTCTGGCTGATTTAATCTTGTTATGCTTAGCCTGATTATGACCTTACTCTGATTACGATAATCAAATAAAGGCATTTACATGGCAATTTCTATCATCCCAGCATTGCCCTAATCATGTTAAGACTGAGTTATTAGTGTGCATGTAAATGTATTCGTTGAGAGGGAAAGTGAGAGGAATTTAAAAGGAGAAACAGATGAAAGCAGAGCGAATGCACGCAGGGACGCAGGCAGGCAGGTTAGTTAGTGCCGCTGCGTGACACCAGCTGGGACTGCGTCAGTCAAGGAAATCTTACTGTATTATATCTGCATTTGAAAATAGCAAATATGTGGTTAAAAACACTCTGTTTGTGTGAGTGGTGATTATTCAAAATTAGATTTTTTATTGTGGGTGAATATGCATAGAAAAAGAGACAGCACTGCTGGCTTAAACTCTCCATCTCTTGCAAGTCTTACTTTGTTACAACAGATCCAAGCAACAAGTTCCACTGCAGTTGTTTAGATTTTCTTTTAGAAGTCCCCAAACATGTGTATCCACCACTGTCGGCAGCCTGGCAAACTCTGATAAGAGCAGTGGCCTGAGACACAAAGTTCAGACACCGTCAGATTCTTTCTTTCCATTGTGAACCTTTTCAACCTTCAGAGCCTTTCAGCAGGAAATGATTGGGAAGTCATTCCCCGGGAAGCCTCCTAGCTTGTATTTTTAAAGAGGGTGAGAATAAAATTGCTGCACTTTGAGGCAGTGTGGCAAAAAAAAAAAAAAAAGAAGTTCTGATTTACCTCTATTGATTTTTCTGGGGCTTCCAAACAACAGCACCTCAGAGTTTCACTTTGTCTCGAGTTGTCTACAATGGCCAATCTGTGCCGCACAGCTTTCCGTCTATGTCTTCCTTTATCTGTCTACTTCAGTTTCAAGCAAACCAAACAACCTTTTTTTCCCTCTTTTTTTTTTTTTTTGCAGTACTTCACTTGCGTATTGTTGTCCAATAATGACATGTTTGAACTGAGTGGTTTTTAACAACCTTTTGTGCATTATATGAGCTTTTGTTAAGTTTTCATCCAGAGCACAATAGGCCATGTTCTACGCCTCTACCCAGTCCCGCTCATTGTCACGTCAGGGATAATTCTCTCAAAACAGCGGTCAATAGTTGTAATTGCACTACTTATAATGCCAACGATTTGGCTGGGCACGCTGTAGCCACATTAATCAACACTTCATCGATTACTGAAGCACGCTCCTCATCACAATCCTTGATTCATTTCTTTTGAGCCCTGTTCAATGCACTTGTCTGCTCTTGGCCTTCCTCCCTCTAAAACCTTTTTGTTCCCAATCTATCACCAGATGTGGGCGAGCCGGAGCTGGAGCAGAAAGATTTAGTTCTTACCTATCAGGCCAGTGTATGCGAGTAGACATGCTCCGTAGTTCTCCTGCTTGCAGCCACTGGCGCTCTGCTCGGAGGGTTGGCAATCATACTGGAACTGTGCCCAGCGAGACCTGTGGGAGCAATAACATGCCATCCATCATTTACTTGTGCTTGGTTGCTGCACACATCATGTCAGTGAGTGGTGGCCAGCATTGGTGCTTTCTCTCAGCAACAGAATGAGGATTTGAAAACTGCAATGGCCATCTACCTGCTCGTACGCCCACAACAACTCCCTCTGCCCTTCAAGAACTCCCGCTCTGCTGCACTTCAACCCCGACTCCAGTCACCCATGGTGACATTCATCCCCCTTTATTCTTTCTTCCTTCTTTTTTCCCCCTGGCAGTCATCTTCTGGAAGACCGCCAGGCTATAAAGAGTCAATGAGGGGCAAAGATAGGCCTTAGCTCTGCTCTCTTAATACTGTGGGTGCTGTCTGGCAGGCCTGGCCATGAGGAGATTAGACAAATATGGATCTTTCATATAAATACTTCCTCCCACAGCCACTTTGCCTTCCCTCCTTACCTTTCCAGCCAGCCGCCCAGACATCTAACCTCATCACCATCATCATACGAGGCTATCGAGTCCATCATATTGCATCATTGGCCCCCGCCAATTGGCATTTGCAACGGGATCCCCTCAGGGCACCACAACTCTCTACTTTGCCCTCATTTGTCATGTCATTGTAATGATGTGCGTAAAACTCATAGGCTGTGCACTAAGTGCAGGCATCCTGCACAGGCTGCCGGATAATGCCAGCTGACTGGTGCGGGATTGGTGGGCCGTGCAGGGGCCTTGAGATGCTCTATCCATCGGGGCGGCAGTGGAGAATACTGCCTGATCGATAGCCGTGACAGATGAAACCCTTTGTCTTCTTGACATTTGAAGAGGAACTAGATTAAATGCTGGCGACCATTTGCTGTCAGTAAGAGGAGGCTGACTGGATGCTTCTGAGAACCCCATGTTCCTAAGAGAAACACACCCTATGAATCTTAATGACCTCACAAGGCATTGTTAGTTTTCTGACTCGACACTTTACAGCCCATTTAAATTTGAATTAAATCCTTTGGTCGTCACAGGGATATAAGGCAGAATAACCACGCTTCCTCAGATAACTCTTCGTGCACAGAGGGTCACTTTTCTGCAAACTATTTTCTGAACCTGATGATGTCTCGACCGCTGTTAATAAACATTTTCTAAGCAACCTGGCAGTAAAATCATGTATGAATCCCAAGTGAGAAAGGCTGTTCCAATAATGACTACTTCACATGACTGCTTCCCTCAGAAAACGAATGCAGAATTTAATTGAGCTAATTAAACACAGTTAATGAGTATAACAATTGCATTAATTAAACACAACTGACTAATTAAATCTAAATGAACATATCACCCCAGCCAGACATATCTTCCAAGATACACAACGCTATTTATTGTCCTGAGGGAAAGTCAGTGAGCGAGGCCACCGTCAACAAAGCACTCGAAACGAAACAAGACAGTGGTGACGATACCGCCACATGTTGTACCCTGTCAAAAAAAAACAACTTGACGCAACTTGCAACTTAGCTCTCTAGGCTCAGGCTCGTCATCCTTCAGTAAGCTCGTCAGCTTAGTCACTAATGGGACAATAAACCCCTGCAGTTTACAGACGACACCTCCTGTACTCTGGCAAAGGTGGCAACTAAAGCATCTCTCTGTTTTGGTCTCAGTGGTCAAAAAGACTGATTGTTATTGCTCAACATTGACCAAATTCACTAAGTGTAGTAATTATGAAGCAAACTGTAGCTGAAATCAAATGGATGTGTGTGAGCCTGTTCTGTGATAAACAGTATTTTAGTCCAATAATCTGTCCATCGTCTGTGTTCCTTTGCCCATCTTTATCGTTTCCCTTTATTGGCCAGCCTCAGATATTGCTTTTTCTTTGGAACTCTGCCTGGACAACCAGCATCCTGGAGTTGCCTCTTCACTGCTGACACTGCGACTGGTGTTTTGCAGCTACCATTTAATAAAGCTGCCAGCTGAGCACCTATAAAGGGTCTGTTCGTCAAACTGGAGACTTTGATGTTCCTTTGTTCTTGCTCAGTTTTCCCACCGGAGCCTCCTACCTTTGCCTTTTCTAGTAAGAGCCAGTTTGCCCAGTTATGTAAAGGCAACATTACACATCATAATGCCATTTTTTTCCTTTTTTGTGAGACTAACTGAACCCCCAGCAGCTGATATTCCTGACGCTCAGTGACAAAGCTGATACTTCTTTCATCAGTTTTCAGCTGTGCTAACATAACAGGAACCCCCCCCCCCAATAGTAATCGATTAGCCTTTTAACAGGATAAACTGGCACACAATGTGCCACTGGAACCGAGGGGGGATAGTTACATCTATGCAAATGCTCCACTGGTTGAGTGTTGTCTTCAACCACATTCTGTGCAATACACTGAACACATCCTGCAAATTTGGTAATTTTGGAAATTTCCCATTTCTTCCCAGATATGTCAGTGGTGCTTCTGATCTTTAGTGCTTCCTGCTGTTTCAACCCCTCCACCACCCCAACATCCACCTGCACACTCCACGCTCTCAGATTTCCACATGCAATACTTTTTCGGGGTGCACTGATCTTCAAGCCTAGATACCAAACTGTAGCTATATTCTGGTACTGTTATAAATATTTCAAATGTGAGTGTTTGACTGAGCTGGAATTAATGGCAATGCAGCTCCATGTCTGCTAGATGTGGGTGTTTAGGGACTGTTTGCTAACACAGTAGCAAATCCCTTCATATGGGCTGCGTGTCTTTCAGCTAGAGGCCAAAAATAAATCAAGGCAACTTTAGTGTAAGAAGCTACCCGCTGCATTATTCCTCTCATGTTCTCACTCAGTTATTGTGCAGCTGTTATGGTATTCAGCAGCTCTAAGCTCCATCCATCCATCCATTTTCTTCTGCTTATCCAATTCAGGGCCGCAGGGGGGCTGGAGCCTATCCCAGCTACCATAGCGCATGTGGCTGGGTACCCCCTGAACGGGTCACCAGTCTGTCGCAGGGCTAACACAGAGAGACAATCATTCAAACTGATTTACACCAATTAACCTAACTCCACTAACTGCATGTCTTTGGACTGTGGCAGGAAGTCGGGGAACCCGGTGAGAGCCCACGTAGACACGGGGAGAACATGCAAACTCCACACAGAAAGACCCCGGCCAGATGGTGGATTAGAACCCTGGACCTTCTTGCTGTGAGGCAGCAGTGCTAACCACCGCGCTCTAAGCTCAGCCTTTTAAAATGAATCACACTTAAAAATTTTCAGTATAAACCAGCAGACAGTCAGAGTAAAAACAAATAAATAAACAGCTGGTGTTAAAGCATATGACAAGGCAAGGCTCAAATAGTTTCCTCAAAGGCTGGCAGATCAAAGAAGATCTCGGATGTGTCAGTATCCTCAGGCGGGTGTTTACCAACCAGTTTAACAATATACAGTCTTTAAAGCCTGTTTCTCCATTTAAGTGGGAATTTACCTTCAGCCTCTACGTGTCAAATAACATTTAATCAGTTTTAAGTCTTGGAACATCATTTTAAAGAACTGGGACCGTCCAAATCAATCAGTGTTTCTCAAGTGTTCACACTACAGTTTCTGAGTAGGGTGTGATGACTATGGCATGCCAGAAAAGGTTTACAGTAGTGTTTTTCCGTGCAGGTTATTTGCAGTTATAACACGGGAAAAGACCTCTGCCACAGAAGCCACAGTTGCTGGAAATGATTGTGAAAAGTGACGTCAGCTCTGGAATTATGTGTAAGATGTTTTTAGCAGCTGGCAGCATGTAAGACAGGATCCCCCCCCTTCTACCTGCACACATAATCTGCCTTGCAGATCCGCAGCTGAGCCAGGCAGTTGAGCTTTTCCTTGTCTTCGTAGGAGCAGGACGGCACGATGGTTTGCCTGCGGCGCTCTGCGCAGGCCGTGTCGGTGCACGGACAGAACAGCAGCTCATGGGTGTAATCAGGGGGGACGCGGTCAAAGAATTTCCTCAGCGCCTTGTTGCACTTTGCTCGGTTACACGGCCCCGAGCGGGCCGACGGCTGGATGCAGGACGAGACGTACTCGGTGCGAAGCTTCTGACACGTCTCGTCTATGTTACACGCCTTGGCAGCATCCAGGCAGCGGTTCACTGTTGTCACTTCAGACTCTGAAAGGCAAAGAAGACACAAATGAGAGGCAGAAAATTCAATCCCAAGCGATGTTTACAAATGATTTCAAGGCCTAATTGGAGTTAGTATTGACTTACAGCCCTCACCTCCAGACTCGCATGCAGAGTTGCATTTGCAAGTGAAAAAAAATAAAATAAAATAAAAAGCCATGTCTTGAAGAACAAACTAAACCAAAATGATGATTATATGTAATAGGCCTCCCTGTAATGAATAGAACATGAATGGTGTCTAAATGTTGCATGAGTGCGGGCAGTGGATGTGTTTCAGCCAAGGCCTAATGGCTGAATATTTCATTCTGCTGGGTTAATGCAGAGTGGCAGCGCTGAAAAAGCTGCTCCTCCATCTCTCCAACCGCACAACAAGGCCTGTAATTACTGTTCCTTCCTCCCTTCATCCATCTATCCATCTTTCAACACTCCCTCCCTACATCTGGGGCCATTCCTCACTCACCTGACTTCCTCCTTCCCTCACCGTCTCCCTCCCTCACTGCGCGCCTGCCACCCGCAGCGCCACTATCACCCCCACTCCATCTGTCTCGTCCCTTCCTCTGGTTAGCTCTCTCTCCCTTCTCTGCCATCCATTCTTCCTCAACTTTGTCCATCTCTGCCTCCCTCAGTGCCCATGCTCCTGCTGACTTCCTGGGTAATGAGCCACCTCTGTGGAGGCAGTGAAAACCCCTTTCATAAGCATCTTTTTTTTGTTGTTGTATTGTTTCCCAATCCATCATTATGTGTAGATATGTATGTATGTATGTGTGCGTGTTTTTTTTTTTCCCGAGCGACCTTCCAGTCAATACGGCCATGATGACGCTCGGCTCCTCTGGCAGATAGTGCTGCTCATTAGTTTATAAAGTGCCTGTAGTTGTGTCTCCTTGTGAGTTTGACTCGCACCAAGCTGTCATATAAAATATGAATGGCCTCAGAGAGCAAGAAAACAACCCATCACAAAACACAGGTTATTCCCAACTTAACTACTAAGTAGCCAACAGAGGGGAGGGGTGGAGTGCAGGTTGAAAAATTGGATCCGGTGGCTGCATATGTGAAATCCTTCAATCTATGTATTTGTAACCTGTTATTTATTCAAAGCAGATTTTATACATATATATATATATAAAAACATATATTTCTGCAGAAACAAGGGCCTTTTTTATAAACTACCCTGAAATTTTGCACAGTATGTTCATTTCCTTCTATAGCTAAAAAAAAATAATTTAGTGCTTTACAAAGCTTGTAGCAAGAGAAATAAGAATAGAAATACAGATGGTATTTGCCTCACAACAAAGATCCACTAAGTGAAGCATCATTGTCAGGGAAAAAAAAAAGTTTTAACTCTCAGGGCAATAATGTGTTAAAAAGGTCTTTTCTTGTTGCGCTACATCTGCCGTGTTTGAACAGAAGCCTTTTCGTGGCGCCGCTGAGTTGACGTTAGTTAACTGATTAATTGTTAAAAGGTGAACTGCTCTGTTATTTGAATACTCCACTAAATATGATGAGCTGTGACTCTGACTTGCATCTTTAAAAAGGGGTCATTACTCTCTCTGAGGGAGAGATGCTGTAAGGGTGGAAAAACATCCATTAATCACGTCTTTGTTGTTTTGGCAGTTGACTTGTCAAGATGCACGGCACGGATGTCAACTATGACCTCTTGCGGAGGTACTGGAGTCAAATTTATGAGAAGGCAGTACAGTGCAGGTCTGGTGCTGCTGTAGTTCGCAGCAGCCCAGAATGAGCGGTGTCGTTTTAATAAGTGGCACATAAAACAGGTGATCATGCATGTTAAAACATGACGACCACCAAACCCAAACCATTTGGTCTTTCTCACGGCTTTTTGTGCGCATTTTCCTCACAGTCAGACACAAACACAGTTACCCGCAAACAGGTGAGTGTGGCTCATCCCATTTGCCTAATCTGTGATCTCACTTAATTGTGCACAACAAGCCCATAGAAATTGAATTGGTTAAGGAGATGAAGGTGAATAGTACAGCATGCACGATGCATTTCTGGGAGCCATGAATGCTGCTGAGCTGATATCACCGCTACAATGCACTGCTGAGATCCTCAGTGGGTTTGGAAAAAGCTGCCTGAGATGCTGTGGGAAGATCCATGAAAATGAAAGAAGCTGTTTAGAGCAGCTCTGCTATGGGGGCGTACATGTCTGGTTACGGTATAGATTTGATACTTATTTATTTTATACATGCCACTACATTCATGGCAGCCAGTAATTACTTAGTAGAGTAGAGTGTTATTATAATCAGTTAAACAAAAAAAACAGGATGGAATAGGTGGAAATCAGGTCCAACCTTAAACCAGCTTATATGCTCTATGGTCTGCACTGTGAAGCCGCATTTACAAGAAAAGCAATGCTCTGCATGTCTGTATTGAGTCGGATGGTAACCGGTTACATAACCGGAATTTACCTTCAAGGCTGTTATGCAAACTATTTCCTGAACTGCCCTCATACCACCGTTAAATGCCTTCCCCATCCACAAAAAAGAGCATGTACAGTTTACCAATGCCATCTTGCATTAGTTCAGGTTTGAAATCATGAAATTGGTATTTGACACTGATCCTTCATCGGGCTGCCAAAATGTAAAACTACCTTCAAATCCCATAATAAATACAATGAACCTTATTTGGTGTGGGAAGGAGAAACCTTGTGAGGCACAGAGTGCTTCCACTCCTCACCTCACCTCACCTCACCACACCTCACCTCAGTGTTTTAATGTCTAAAGCTTAAATACCTGGTGTCCTACTAGTACAAAATGTTATTAAAAATTGTAATATTTATATTATATTTGCTGTTTTTACCATTTTGTCGCGGTATTTCTTTAAACACACCAATTTTCCTTTTGTTTCTTCTCGTTTCGGGACAATTTTGTTCATTTTCTCGGCGACCTGGCGGAGCTACGCTGGAAAAACTGCATGAAGTTGTTTCCTCCTGATAGTGTATCACGACAAGCATCATTATACTCCACTGTATGCACGAATGCCTTCTATACAAATCACTTCATTTCAGTCATTACTTAAGATTCACAGACTCTCTGGCTCAGCTTTAAAGAGTAGAACTGTTGTCAGAGAAAACACTTAACTTCATGTCATCTCCAGCGGAAAAAAGGCAGCTTGTCATTTTTGGGCAGCCTGTGTCTTTTCCATTCCTCCCAAAGAAAAAAGAAAAAGGAGTGTTTTTTTCTGAGTCAACAGCTCTGCCTCTCTTCCATTTTCTTTTTCTCACCTCCTCTGTCTCTTCCTCCACGCAACCTCTTTTCTTCCCGTTTCTGTGTTTACTTCACACTCCGGCTTTCAGCTCTTTACCCACCGCAGCTTTGCTGCTTCCAGCTGCATTAAGTAAATAGGTAATTAATCTGTGCCTTGGGGGCTAACAGCAGCACATACCAACCCCGCAGCTTGCCCACAGGCTCAGAGGCAAGACAGAAGCAAAGTGAGACGGTTACTCATCAAACACAAAACCACCTGCATGTCTGCTCTGTCAAAATGACGCAGAATCACAACTTGATCTGTTATTACTTTGACACGTAATTTCATCTAACCCACTTAGCTTTTTTTTGTATAAAATAGACGCTTAACTATCAAATGACTCCCCCCCCCCAGCCAGGTAGTAACTGAAGAAACACTCTTGCTCATCTGTTTACCTGCAGCGATGGAGGCCAGACGAACATAGTCTGTGCCCCTCTCCTCTGGTTCATAGGGGTAGTTCTCCACCAGGCTCAGTCCTGCCAACACAGAAGAAAGAGGGATGATGTTTTAAAGACAGTTAAATGTATTTTCTTCTTTTTAAACTATAGATTTTGTTTTTGCAGTATCCTAAATGCTAGCATGTAACACTGTTGATGGATCGTGTTGCTCATAAAAGCTTTATAAAAGCACAAAAAGATGCAAACACCTCACATTTGGTTAAATGACCAAAGACCATTAGAAGTTAGCTATTAAAGTAAGCTTAAATAATGACAGAAAATCATATAAATAAACGCCTAACAAATTTATTAGACCAAGACCCAGTGTAAGATATATGTCACTGCTGCAATAAATTAACAAGAAGCACTCAGAGAGCACAGACCTGTGAGAGGCAGTTCACTCTCGGGGCAGCATGACAGACGTTTACTTGGATTACACAAACATTATGCAGGAGCAGCTGATGGATAATAGGCACTGATTTGTAAATGACTGGACATGAATAACTTGAGCTTATTGTATAAGGATATATATAAGAATGATAGTTTCTAAATTATAAGGCTTTTGGTTGATTTTTTTGACCAAAAAAACACGAAGTTGACCTTGAAGACCTCGGAGGATGTAAGGCAAATTTTACTGGCCCCACTCTACACGTCTGATCAGAATTCATACAAAATCTTTTGAGCTATTGTGTTTACAGACAGAATGATGACATGCATGCATGCAGTCACTACCAAAAATATGGCCCCCTTGGCAGAGGTAATTACCAAAATAACTTTTATGTTTCTGTAATGTTTAATCCTCAAATACACGCAAGCTCTTTAACTGAAATGATATTTTTAATGCTAAAATATAATTATTGTTGTTATCCGTGACATTTCAGATTTACTGTTTTATCAAAAAGGCAGAAAAAAATAGTAAAGGACTTTACTATTTTTTATTAAGTTGCCAAATTATAGTTATTTACTTCCATTCCTGTACAGAAAAATGGGTTTTGAGGTTGAAGTGGCTCAATGTTAAGGTTGATTAACTTCTGACTTCTCAGAGGAGTCCAGTGTGTCAGATCGAACATAGAAAAACATGAGTTCAGTTTGTTATTTTCAAAAAAAAAAAAGCATATACATATAAAAATATAAAGTACATGCAGTTTTTAAAAAAAGGGAAATATTTATTACTGCTGAAGTGTAATCAATGAATATTTGTTGGGGAGGAACAACTGTTCATGTTAGCTTGAACCCTACTTCTGCTCACCTCTTGGGAATACAACCATCATTTTCAATTGACTAATGCAAATCTTACCATGCAGCACAGACTGATGCAGACTCCAGTAGATACTCAGGCAGTTCTTCTCCTTCTTCATGCCTCGTTTACATTGGCAGCCATGCAGAGGGGTGGACAGAAGTGCCGTCATGGCGTTCTCACACTGGTTTCGCGCCCCAGGCCCCAGTTTCACACTGCCATCCCCTGCCACACACTGCCTGAGGGTGCGCAGTCGTGGGCTGCAGGTGTCGTCGCTGGAACAGGCGTCCCCAGCACGCAGACAGTCCCTCCCGCCCACAGAGAGGGCTATACGTGGGACTCCTGTGTGACAAGGGAGACGACAGGTTAGAGTCACGATGGAGTCTCTGGTGACTGTTGTGTAGACAAGTTTTCTCTTTGATATTCTTTTCATGCATTAATAACAATGCTAAATGTTAGCTTGGCTAATCTGAGGGAACATCAGTCAAAAGACTTTGAGTTGTACCAGCACTTACATAGTCAACAGAGGCTGTGTGAGACTAAAGGTCACCCCACATACACTATATTGCCAAAAGTATTTGCTTGTCTGTCCTCACACACATATGAACTTCAGTCCCATCCCATTCTTAATCCATAGGGTTTAATATAATGCTGGCCCACTCTTTGCAGCTGTAACAGCTTCAACTCTCCTGGGAAGGCTTTCCACACGGTTTAGGAGTGTTTATGGGAATTTTTGACCATTCTTACAGAAGCACATTTGTGAGGTCAGACACTGATGTTGGCCAAGAAGGCCTGGCTCACAGTCTGTGCTCTAATCCATCCCAAAGGTTTTCTATCAGGTTGAGGTCAGGACTCTGTGCAGGCCAGTCAAGTTCTTCCACACCATCATCCTCATTTTGTGCACTAGTGGGAGGGGGCATGGGATTTTTGTTTTTGTTTTGTTTTTTCCTGGTTTTTAAGTGGGCTGCAGCACTCTTGACTTTGTGAACCACTGCTGTAGAAAGTTGGTGACCTGGGTTTACTGACCCCGCTCTGTCATTTTATATGGCCTACCACTTTGTGACTGAGTTGCTGTCATTCCCAATCACTTCCACTTTGTTATAATCCCACTAACAGCTGACTGTGGAATATTTAGAAATGAGGAAATTTCATGACTGGACTTGTTGCACGGGTGGCATCCCATCACGGTACCACGCTTGAATTCCACTTCTGCACCCCCCTGTGTTAGTCACAGATTTGTAGTGCCTTCATCCCATAATGTGAAACTTGTCAGTACATTATCATGAGGCTTAATCAAAAAATTTCAGGGCTAATTTGTCTACTGGGCTAGTCTAGTTAAAGGTCTCCAGAGTTACATATTATAACTTTTCATACGCCCCTCAAGATGAGAAAGATGACTTTGATGTGCGCAGCTGATGGGCTGCTCCTTTAAGCGAATCAAAACAAACTGCCAAATAAATGATTTACGACTCACTGGTTCATTCTTAAAACAATGCATTTGAGCCGAATTTAATAATTGGATTACATTTTCACATCCCTCGTCAGTAGCGATCAAACACGGCCAGTGATGCTTCTCACCACTGTATTCAAGCATTTTAAAATTACATTCATAAACCCCAGGGGTGTGCTATATTATTCATGAATTCATACAGATGTCACATGAAATACATCTGGTGCCACTGACTAGGTTTTGATGAAACTTGGAGGGGATGGGAGGGGGTGCTGTATCTCACCAATACATTTTGACATGTTCAAAATTACACTGAAGTGTTTCAGCTCCAGTCAAAACAAAGTGTCATACTTGTTACAGATTGGCTCAGAGAGGAGCTGTATTAGTTGTGGGGAGACAACATTTTTACTGTCTGCTCTTTTATTTCATGTGGCACTAATGACATGCAAGGTTTATTCCCCTAAGGATAATAGTTTGCTCACTATTAAAGATATATAGTGCAATGAAACATCTTATTATTAGAGTAAGAACAGATACAGCCACAAGTGAGAGGAATAAGAGTGTACAGCTGTACCAAGTTGTACCAAAGAATGAGTAACGACCTTTAAGCATTCACGTTTTGTGATGTAAAAGCACCTTGCTGAGGGATGAGGGGTTACAATGTTAAACATCTTCACCATATTATGTAAATTATTATCATGGGGACTGCTGAATGTCATGAGTTTAGCAGGTACGGCAAGAATTGAAATTTAAATCGGATGGTGGTGCGAGAAAACAGAAGAGGGCAGAAATGTCAGCACCAAATTCTTTGGCAATCCATCAAACGGTTTTATTCAATGCAACATCGCCGTGGCTCTAGAGGAAAATGACATTAGTCTTATTTTGTGGGTGCCAAAGACTTCTGCAACAATTTTTCAAAGCAGTCCCTCCAAAAGTAGCTGAGATTCAGATTTCAGTTTGGACCAAAGTAATATGACCGACAATACCGCCTCAAGGGCCGAACTGCTAACCAGGTATCATTACTGTGCACCAACACTTGCTGCAAAAAAATAAATTAAAAAAAATGGAGATTTATTTTAAAAGATGATCTTTTGGGGACATTTTGTGTCTCTATTTGAGAGGTGCAGAAAGAAAGGGACAGGTAAGGAAAGAAAGAAGCAGTTAGTTCAAGAATTAAACCATCCTGCTCAGGGAATTTACACCCTTTCAGTGTGTGCTCCAACCACTCTGCTTCCCACAGAACTTCATTTTAAACTCTAGCGGACATCCCAAAGTTTCACTGCAAATATGTCAGACTGTATTTGACATCTATCTAAAATATCTAGATGCATCTAGAACATTTGAATTTGAGGGAACGGTGCGGCCACAAAATACAGTTTGCATATTTTCAAGTAAAACTACATGGCCTAAATGAGACACAGAGAATAATGATAATGCACAAGCCAGTGATTAAAAGTAATTACATCTTAATAGAACTTTATTCCATCTCAGCTCAATCAAGTAATTCAGATGGAAAGCCATACCTCAAATAAAGGCACAAAAGTTTTTCACCAACTCACAAAACTGTCAAAATGCTCCATCCTTGATTGACTCAAACTGTCGCTCTCCCTGGATGGAACTCAAGAGCTGATCAGATAAAACAAAAGGTTACAGCATCCTCGGCTGAAGCCTTCTGTACTTGTGGAGAAAACAGGTTAACTGCCATGTGCCCAGCTGGATGCATCTCAACCGTTCCAAGGAATCAACTAATCCAGCAGCAGCCTGTCAATAAAAACCGAGACAGACAGAGAGGCAAGAAGCTTGTTGCTATGGGTTTTGGATGTCTGTGGATGCTACTGAGAGAAAGCATCTGCCACTCAAGTGAAGAGCTCATTTTTGCTGAGGTCTTGACAGGCAGAACTTATTGTGCCAAACAACAGCTACAAAAAAAACAAAAAAAACCAAAAAAAAAACCCTTTAACAAATCAGTTCTTTCACTACAGAACCTTAAAATCTGATTTATTTTATGTCAAGCACGGGGAGGGGTAAAAGACAAACAAACGAAAAAGCAGAGGGGTGAGATAATGTCATTCGTTTCTGATGCAAATCAGCTCGACTCGAGAATTTTCTTGGATCAAAAGATGGTATCTAGAAAAAAGTGTCAAGATGTTTCACTGGTTCTAAGAAAACTCTCAAAAATGCAGATTTGCATTGGAAATGTACATCACCTCATCCCTGTGGTCGTTTTCCTCACGCAGGTTAGCAGGAACAATATTTAAACACATTTGGACTCGTTTCTTTTCCTTCTCGCACGCAAGTATGTTTGAACTGCAGGTGTGAATAGATATGTGGGTGGTGTGTGTGGGTGTTCTGGGACAGAAGGTGGAGCAGAGAAGAACCTTAAAGCAGAGTTTTCCTTCCCATTGGCTTCGAGTATGGGGTTTGGAGGTGGGTGGGTGGGTAGGGGGGGGCTTCTGTGAGCAGTGGCAGCGCGAATCTTATTAAACTGCAACTAATCCAGTGTGGAGAGAGGTTTGATATTTGTCTGAGAAATTAAGCAGCACTCCAGATTGCGAGAGATAACTGTTTGCCTGGAAACAGAGCCGCAGCGCACCGGCAGTTCAAAGACAGTCAGTCAAAACCAATTAGGAGAAATCAGTTGCCTTGTCATTCAAATTCGTTCCATCCTATATCCTTCCCTGTTTATCCCACCGAGGTAAATAAACTGTTTGAGCACCCACTCTCTCTCTCTCTTCTCTCTGCTTTTTTGTTTCTTTTCCTGTTTGTCTCTGATTCCCTCTCTCATGCCATGCTTTGCACATATCTCGCTCTTATCCGCCTGCCTCTCTGTTTGTGTTCTTCCTCTCATCCCTCACGTGTGCAAAAGCGCACCTGGCATAGTTCAAGGAGAGGATCCTGAAATTAAAGAAACATTTTAGAAAAATCAACGTTTAAAAAAAGAAAGAAGAAGAAAGAATGCAAACAAACATAAAACAAACAAACTAACTGAATTCACTTGTCATTCCTGTGATGTCAGGCCAATTTGGATTCATTCTTAGTGCTGAAAACAAAAACAGAAACAGAGATTTAACAATGTTTTTGCCAGGGAAAGCATGGAAGTGTTCACATTAGCAAAAACGGAAACACGATCGTGTTGAATGGCGGCACGGCTGGGCCATGGATTGCAAACAACCATAACAAGTACATCTCATGTTGATTCACAGTGCGAAGAATAATCACTGCCAATGAAAGACCTTTAAAAAAATCTATGAGCTGCGTTTTCTCATGTCACATAAAGGCAGCTCAGAAACGCTTTTTGACACCTGATGTCCATCACTGCAAAGAGGTCATGAAAAGGATGATTAGGATTAAAGGGCGTGGAGAACAGCCAAGAAAATAACATGATTTAATATTCAAAACATGCTGTTTGCATGGACCAGTATCCGGTTAGGATTTCCTAATGAAAGAATCAAAGTAGAGACCTTTTAAACTATAAATCAATTCTTAACTTCCATGTTTTTAATTTTTGTTAAAGATTGCTCCTAAAGCACCAATCGCTGCCCGATTAATTTAACTGTGCTCTGAGGATTTCCCGTCTTTTAATTTTTTTTCCCAGGTTATTTAATTTTTATAGCATTGGAGCCACTGTTTGAATTATCATGCCAAAAATAATGGTTTCAGGGTATCAAATGTGGGGATATTCAAATTCATGTTCCTGACATTGAACATCTTCTAAATTGGACGGACAAAACCAGTTCTGGTAGGGTTCGCCTGCTAAATGGCCCACCGTGCCGGTGCCTTTTGGAACATTTTTAAATGGAATTATCTCACAAATAAAATGGCCTGCTATTAAAAAATCAGGATGGAAGTGACTAATTCACAGTGAGTGCATTCCCAAGTGTGGCCACATGTAGTGTAAAGTGAGTGCCCAGATGTTATAACTGTCAAAAATTTCAAGTAAAGTGCCCTACAGTAGGGCTAGTTTTCACCTTTTAGGAAGCAGAAATATTAATAACAATGCCAGTGCTTGCTAGCTAACAGCTATTTTCATTATTTACAATAACTGCACTGTGTTCAATTGCAGCAGCTCTGCCCTGTGGAAATTCAAGCTCTAGTAAGTATGTGTCTGAATTAAGACACGGTAACCATCAAAACATTGATGCTTCAGTTGTCACACACGGCTAGCTACAAAAACCTTAACAATGGTCGTTGTACATTGTTATCAGCGCTGCTGCTGTTCCAAAACAGTGATACTGTAAACCAATTACAATTACTGCTGCCACACGTGGCAGATTAATAAGACACTGTGTATGAAACTCTCTTATTAAACTTGAAACTTTACAAGAGGTGGCAATAGAGACTTTCTTTACTGTTTAAAAAGACTACTCCCAAGATAGATTAGCATAGGAAAAAAAATGGCTTCAGTCAAATCTTTAATTTAGTATAAAGCAAGCTTTCAACTCTTTGCTAAATGTTCCAGCTCTGACTGACTTAAAGATCCGGCCGTGTAAGTGATGTAACATACGACAGAAGTTTGTTTTCTCTATTTGAGCTGATGCACTCCAGCATGCTGCTTATAGGTTTTTTTATGTTTCTGATTTGACTAGAAAAAATATCTTTCACTTCATCAGTTGCGGTACAGCTCAGTGACTTGCTATGAGACCCTATCATGAATCTTATTAAGGATAACAGCCTCTTGGATTGTGTGGTAAATCTTTGACAGTGCTACCGAGGGACAATGCTTTTGTTATTGTATTGTAGCTCCCTATTAGCTAACTGCGCCTCCCTGAACACTTTTTAACCAAGATGACTCACGGTGTCTGCTCTGTTTTTTTTCTGCTCTGTTGTCTCTTTTTTCACAGCTGCTAATAATGCCCTCTCGCCTCCCTACTAGTGCTGCCAAAAAGCAATATTCTTCCATAAATGTGCACGCACGTCAGTGTCAAAGAACAAACATGCTTGCATAAATGTCCTCATGCATAGCAGTAGAAAAACATAGACATGTTAGCATAACTATTTCATTTTAAGGCCTCCTTGGACAACAATTGGCCCTCCAAATATGCTATGAGGGCTGTTTCTCGCACTATCATTGATTCAGCAAAACATGATGAAATTTAGAGGAGATCCAAGATACTCTGGCCATGATGCAGAATACTAATGCTCTTCTCAGGTTCCTCAGTGACTAATCCATCCCAAAGAAAGTCAATATTATTCCACAGCTGTTTCAGAATAAACGTGCAACTGCAACTTGGGCATTTTTCTCTGTCTTCTCAGAACTGAAAGTATGTGTGGGAATGTACAGCTTTGATGCAGAAAGCATGCAGAAAAACTTTGCAAAAAAAAACCTATTGTTTCAGTGAGAAAATAACTTTACCGCTCTAAAATGAAGATCACACTTTTTGCCAAGACATCTTTTTTTTTTTTTTTTGCAAGATAATAATAAATTGATTTTAGACTGAACTTCGGTGCTATGAATTAAATTATCATTACACTGAAGTTAGATTACAAGATCAGAATTTGAAATGCTATGAAAAACAAAGACTTCTAAAAGTTTCAATTAGATATTATAATAATGAATATGTGCTTTTTAATGTGAATATAAATTACAGATACTGCATGAGAGAAGAATATGTAACCAAACTGACATCATTTAGCACTTCAAGGCAGAAATCAAGCAAAGAGCTGAACCCCAGTAGTAGACTCGAGCATTTTAACTGTTTTCTCTCAACCACATTTTAGAGGTGAATGTTTTTGTTCTTACACGGAAAGTCTGAAACGTCCAGGTAAGAGGCAGCTGAGCAAACTCGGTCTGTTGACGATAATGAGGACTGTGTGATTCAGTGAAAATCCCCAGAAAAGCCAGACAGTGTTTGTCAACTACCCTTTTTTGTAGGCGGCCAAACAGAAAAAATGAAGGGACTGGTGACTTATTTTGTTTTTAGAAGGTTTTTTTTTTGGTAGGCCACTACAGACTGGGGGAGACTTTAAAAAGAGGTAAAAGGGAAAGGCTGAAGTTGGGGGAACTGAGGGTTTGTGGTAAGACTGAGCAATGAATTCTGCTGTAGACACTGTGAGGTCCTTGTGGGACAGCAACAAATTTCCATTCCTCTTTGTCCCACACAAAGTGTTTAGATGCATGTCTGTCCAGTTTTGGTCAGCTCTTTGTGTTGAGCTGAGAAAGTGAATCCTCAGGCTACTAAATGTTTGCTCCAAATTAGCTGCTCAGCCACTGGAGAGGTGATGCCCAGTTCAAAGACTCTATTTTATGCTGCATCCTTTCCAGCCATGATAACCAATTTACAACAGCAGAGAGACCTTTTGGACATTAAACAGGAAAAACAACAGATTCAAGCTCTTATTGTTTCCAATATTTTGCGGATTTTATATCATAATTGTGCCTAATGTTACATTTAAGGCTAAACAGAAATGTACAAGTCCACACAGGAGTTTTAGCACAGAGATATTAAACAAATATTAAACAAATATGTAGGACAGCTTTTTTACATTTGCGCAATATTTATAAAATTAGAAACATCCTTTCTCAGACTGATGCTGAAAAACTAATCCATGCATTTATTACTTCTAGGCTGGACTACTGTAATTCATTATTATCAGGCTGTCCTAAAAACTCCCTGAAAAGCCTTCAGCTGATCCAAAATGCTGCAGCTAGAGTACTGACAGGGACTAGAAAGAGAGAGCATATTTCTCCCATATTGGCTTCTCTTCATTGGCTCCCTGTTAAATCCAGAGTAGAATTTAAAATCCTTCTCCTAACATACAAGGTCTTGAATAATCAGACCCCATCTTATCTCAAAGACCTCATAGTACCGTATCACCCCAATAGAGCACTTCGTTCTCAGACTGCTGGCTTACTTGTGGTTCCTAGGATACTTAAAAGTAGAATGGGAGGCAGAGCCTTCAGCTTTCAGGCCCCTCATCTGTGGAACCAGCTCCCAGCTTTGATTTGGGAGACAGACACCCTCTCTATTTTCAAGATTAGGCTTAAAACTTTCCTTTATGATCAAGCTTATACTTAGGGCTGGATCAGACAACCCTGAACCACCCCTTAGTTATGCTGCTATAGGCCTAGGCTGCTGAGGGGGGGTCATATAATGCACTGTTTCTTCTCATTCACCTTTATTTACTTGTTTATACTTCACTCTGTACTTAATCATTATTATTAATCTCTGGCTCTCTTCCACAGCATGTCTTTTGTCCTGTCTCTCTCCACTCAGCCCCAACCGGTCGCAGCAGATGACTGCCCCTCCCTGAGCCTGGTTCTGCTGGAGGTTTCTCCTTTAAAGGGAGTTTTTCCTCCCACCGTCGCCAAGTGCTTCATAGGGGGTCGTTTTGACTGTTGGGTTTTCTCTGTGTTATTGTAGGGTCTTTACCCACAATACAAAGCGCCTTGAGGCGACTGTTTGTTGTGATTTGGCGCTATATAAATTAAGGGTTGATAGGGCCCTACAACTCCTCGTTAGTATAGTGGTGAGTATCCCCGCCTGTCACGCGGGAGACCGGGGTTCGATTCCCCGACGGGGAGTTAGATGTTATTTTTTCACTTTTAGCTTTTTATTATTTTGTTGACTATTCAGCACTGACCTGAGCTTCTCCACAGAAACCTACTGCAGTAGGCCTCCCCCAGGTCCCGTCCTGTCCACTCCCCTACTCTGGGCTTTAATAATAAATTAAATCAGCTGCTGTTCCTTAAGTCTTTGGAGTATATGCAAAAGTTTGGTCTCTTTGTGAAGAAGACAAGCTATATTTTTCATTTTTGCAGTCAAAAATGCTCTAACTGTGAGTTTGTAGCTATCAAGTTTGGAACACAGAAAACTTAGGCAATTTTTGCCTCGCCTAGATTTTTCCTGTTTGTTTTCATGTAAACACACACTGAGTGTAGAAGGTATGGACTGGAAAATATAATCAGGCTGTACAATGAAGTCTTTTTGTCATGTACTTTAAATTTTATCAAGATAGGACAAAAACCTGCTGTTTTATAAAGGTTTTTGTGTGTTGATCTCCAGGCGAGGATTTGCTTGTGCCATTCGGAGTCTCCAAGGCACATGTGAGCCAGCCTTTGTTATGCAAACTTCAAATGGCTGTAACTCCTCAGCACTTCAACGTACAGTCATCAATGAGGGCTCTATTGAAAGATACTATCCTGCGGACTCCTCTGCTATACACAAACGTATTGATAGTACAACGTAATTGCAAATAAAATTAAAGCCGCAAGCGGCGTTGAAGGCCCTCGCCGCCTGTGAGCCTCCGCGAACCACAAGCGAACCGCCTTTGAGCCCTGCAAATCCTCAGCGAGCTGCCTGCGTGCCATGCAAACCTCCAGCGAGCCCACTGAGAGCCGCTTCCACTGCAAAATGTAAAACCCAATTTTGAGCTGTTAATCTGTGTTTCCACAAGGTGGCGCTAGACTGTCATTCAATAATATCATGTGGATGAGTTCAGGAGTGGGTCATTATCAAACCTGTGAAGTTTGGTCAAGATAGGACAAATAGTGTTTGAATTACAGCAACTTA
>JAMQGT020001139.1:0-11140 GCA_024447675.2 Pterophyllum scalare | reverse complement strand
GTGTTATGTAACACCTGGTTCAGCTACATATCTGATAAAAGTCTCGCTTTTCCTTTCCTATGTGCCTCCCTGTGTCCTGTGCATATTAGTGTCTTATCAGCAGAACAGATGAAGGAGAAAGTGATGATGGCCTGTTAACCAGAATAATCCAGTGAAAGCTCAGGATTCACGTGTTTCTCTCTGAAAAACACGAGGCAGTTCAAATAAATCAGGGGAGGATGAATTTGACATGATTTTGACATGTCTCGTAGAAATCACAGGGCACTGTGTAAAAGTTTTCAAGATTAAGCTGGACCTCAGGATTTATCAAGAGAGCTCCATTATCAGCAGAGGTGGAAGCAACAAATCCCTCTGTCCTGTACACAGAGAAAATCTCTTGGAGCTTACAATTGAAATTATTTTGATTTTTTTCCTGACGCTCACCCACTACAACCAATCTTCCCCCACCAACCGAATCCCACTTAAGTTTACCTTCATGGGACAATTGGACTGTACAACCTTTGACCCCAACTAATAACTGTGATCAGGAAGGAGGGAACACTTTCTAAGCAGAAACTCGAGAAAAATCTGCAGATATTACATCAGCTAAATATATGGATATTATACTGTATACACCTTAAAAATTTGTAACTGTAACATTTGGCATGGGAGTATAGTAAGAAAATGTGGAATTTTATATTAAGCAGATCTCTTTAACATAAATCTTATTAGTGCCAATTTGTTCTAGGAGTCACGGTTATGTTAGTTCTACATAAACTTTGAAAGCCACTTTGTGACCAAATTAGACATGACAAATGACTTCAGTATCTTTCAGTGTTCATCTGGACACACTTGAAGTCCCTGAAGTAAATGTTCACTTTTTCTGCATGGTGAATAGAGTAATTTGATTTGAATCAAGTAATTTTACAGCTTAAAAAGTAGAAACCATGCTCTTAGAATGTCGCACTAATTTTTCTAGAGAAGTCAGCAAAAGTTAGTTAAAAAAGAAAGATACAAATTGAAAACCTGTCTGGAACATGCTGTAGACCTGCCTAAGGAATACTCCTAGCAAGTTTCAGAAGAAATGGCCAACAAAGTGAGGGAGGAGTGGCAAATTTAGCAAAAAGCTGAAGAATGGACAATGGTCTGAAAAAATACAGTTGGAAATGGACTTCTGACTCCATACTTTTTTTCTTGGGCTACAAGAGTAACTTCATATAATTCAAAATATGACACACAAAGGGCAAGGAACTTGGCCTTCTTGTGTCATCTGAGCTGGCTGGCAAACACTGCAACTTCTGTGAATAAGTCTCAGAAGCAGCTGAGCTTCATCAGACTGCTCAGGAAGGCTGGGCTGAGCTGAGCTGAACTCACACAAGTTTACAAGTGCCTGGTGGAGAACATCCTCACCACTGGAATCTCAGTGTGGTATGGCAACACCACTCAGGCAGAGAGGACGGCTCTACAGAGAGTCGGAAAAACTGTTGAAAAAAACTTCCATGAATGGATACAATCTAGACACAGTGCTATAACAAGAGAGTACAGCACATCATCATAGACCCATACCACCCTGCACACTTTTACCTCAGGCTCAAACACACAACATGCAGCCTGAGCAAAAGTAGAGCAGACAGCATCATTGCACACAGGACCAGATTCCATAAAAGCTTTTACCTGCCACAGTCACACTGACGAGCATCCCAGAATTCAAAATAAAGGACTGTTTACAACCAAAATCCACTGTGCAATATTTCTCACACAACTGTGAGAAACATGTACAACATTCACTGTGTTTGTAATACCAAGTGTGCAATACCTGTTGGTCACAATTTCCATTAACCTTGTGCTCTTTAATACATATTCATTAGGAGCACCGCATGAGAAATCATCCTCTTTACACTTAAGCAACATTTTTTTAAATTTTCTATCTTATATTTTTGTATATGTAAATGTATAATTTATTTATTTATTTATTTTATTTTATATTTTTTGCACTCTTACTTGAAAGAGGGAATTCCTATGTACCAAACCTTGTGTGTGAGTACAAATGTGAAATAAAGTCTCTTGAATCTTAAAATCAATATTTTAATATCCTCTTAGTTCATCCTCTGTCGAAAAAAGATATCTTTAAGGGCAGCCATGCTTTAATTCAACTTTCTTCTGATTGTTTTTCTGACTTTGATTCTACAAATAGAATCGAGTGCTTGACGGCACCACCTCCTCTACTTGCTGGTGTGGAAATTCAAACAACTAAATCTATACATTTTTGGTTATTGAAAATCTTTTTTCTTTTACTTAATCAATACACAATAAGCGCAGCATCAAAGGTTCCAACAAGATGTCTCCATTTGGGAAACATTACAATCATTTCCTGAACCTGGATAGTGAACTAAATCAAAAATACATTTTCAATGATGCTACAACTTTTAATGGTAAAACCTTTTAATGCTTATTATTGATTCAACAGATACTTTATTTATTCCAGTAGATAATAGTTGGAACAACAGCATGTGTTGTTTCTAAGATGAAATCTAGTGATCCCACTCCTCATTCTTATCATTTTCACTTAGATTGTATTTTTTCACTTTAATTATTTGTTTACTTTAGGATTGACCAGTCATGTGTTTTAAAAGATGGCCCCACACCTAGCAATGAGTTCAGCAAGGATTTTTGTGGATTATCAGAATGTTTCTGATTTCAAAATCTATATAATCTCTTCACTCAAGTCATAGTATCTCTATATAAATATTATCAGCACATGCAGGCTTTAAAACATATTGAAAATGTTCATAATTGAATCAGTAATACAGTCAAATGAAGGGACTTCAGAAAGAACCTGTAACAGTATGTAATTGTCTTCTTGTGTTTTCCCAGTGTCACTTCAGTCAAAGCTGAATGAAGACTTGTTCAGAACAAACTGGTTTGTTCTGCTTATTCCAGTTAAAGGAAAGCAGAAACCTGATTTGCTGTGAAACATAACATATCTGTCCGACATCTTGCCGAGACCGCACAACCAGATGGATGGGCTGTGCAGAGCTGTACAGACTCAGAGCCTGTTGGACCTGACCCACAAGCTGGATGTGTAGTCCAGCTGAGAATATGCTTGCAGGTGAAAGGGATTAGATCTGGAGATAACGTAGAGTTCTGCATAGCGAGGACGGTAACTGAACAATTTGGTTTATTGATTCAATAAGTGGGTCCCCATTGAAATTAAGGGTGTTGAAAAAATAACAAGCCGCCAAAACAACATCTGCATTATCAGGAATTCAGCTCCCTAGCCGGCCTTGAGGCCGGTAATCATATCTCTCCGGGTCACTGTGTGACAGAAGCTCTTCCTCACAACTGTTTTGGCTGGGAGCTGGGATCTGGCTCCATAATGCCCTGCCTGTTGAATTTTGTTGTATGTATAATGATTAATTTCATTGTATGTATAATGACAATAAAGTTCTCTTCTCTTCTCTTCTCTTCTCTTCTCTTCTCTTTCTCTTCTCTTCTCTTCTCTTCTCTTCTCTTCTCTTCTCTTCTCTTCTCTTCTCTTCTCTTCTCTTCTCTTCTCTTCTCTCTGACCCACACCTGAACAATGAGGTTATGCAGCATCGCTGTCACACCTGCCCTGCAGCTAAATTGCTAGCATCAATTTGAGTTCAAATGGAAACAAGGTCACATGATGAAGGAGGCAAATTCACTGAGATGAGTGTCTTCCTCATCTGCACCAGTCAATGTGGAACTAACTATTCCTTGTTCTGAGGTTTGTGAGCAGCAGCTGAAAGTGCCAAAGGAATAAATGTTTGCACACACATGACACTGAACTCACAATAACTGTGTGTGTATAGCTGTGAGGGACCAGCTACAGCAGCACAGATGCTTCCTGTCTGACTGCAACACTTGGAGGGAACAAGCAGAGGATGCTGGCTCATTCTTTGATGACAATCAAACAACAACAAAAGTGGATTCAATGATCCATCAAAGAAATATGAACCTAATAACCTGACTGCAATCACACACATTACAACTAACATTACTGTCATTTTATTTTGAAAGGATTGACAGGAAACAGCAGCACACTATTATGAGTGAGTTTAAAGGAGAGACGACGGTTTTGTTCCAGGAAATAAAAACACAACACAGTTTGTTTACTGCATAAATCAATCAAACATGTGCTGCTCATCAAACTCTGATTCCAGTCAATCAATAATCTATAAACATTTGGGTTTGTCTTCAAACACAAGAGTGATCCAAAGTTTGTCCTGAAATCAGAGCTGAGCATCTGCTCCAAACATTCCAGAAACAAAGAGGAAAGTTCCTAAAAACAAACTGTTAAAGGAGGAAACAAAGGAAACTTACAGTTTCTGCAAACAGAAGAAGAAGAACAAGCTCCACTCCACACCTGGACACTAAACACTGACACTGCTTCCAGGAAGGAGGCAAGACTCCACCTGCAGGGTGTGAGAGGGCAACACTTGTATTGTGTTCACTCCAAAAATATGTTGTCTGACTGCTCAGACTGGGTCAGAGTGAAGTTCACATGCTGATGTGTAAAGACATGTTGGAGCTGCCAGTGTGAACATCAGTAAAGATGCTTCTCTTTCAGCAGCTTCATGGACAATAGTTATATTTAAAAATATTTATACACATACTTGAGTGCTCTGAATATGAACATTTGAATAATATTGCACACCATCATCTTTGTATTTCACCAGAAGGTGTGCTCCACCACTGAGTAAAAAAGCCCTCAGTGCATCATGTCTGTGCAGGTTCTCAGTCATGGTGAAAAAAGCAGCTGGATTTAAGTTCAGTGATACATGTGCTATCCTACTTTACCTACTTAAAGCTATTTACCAATGTGTTTGAGCACTGATACAGTATAAATAGCAGTCCTTCCAACTGTTCAGCTGTTTTTAAATCCAAACTGACCATTTTTATCAGATCTGACATTTTTTCGAAACTTATAGCTTTTGTGTAGAGCATTAAAGTTCTGGAACAGGATCATCATGTGTTCATGCTGTGTCCACACTGAGACATGAAACATGTTTTTGTTGTCTCTTTGTCTTTTGGAGGAGCCATTGTTTGCTGATCACTGAAAGCGCTGACTCGGGATCTGCCGGGTCACTAAATTAGAAATACAGGATCCGAGGAGTTATGGTTGCTGTGACGAAGTGCTTTATCAAATCTTGGTCAAATCTTTGCAGTTCTACATTCAGAAACAATATGCTGAACTATAGAAGCCACATAAAGTAGGGAGGACATGGTTATTTCTACAAGGTCCAGGTCTTACAGCCTGCTCTCTGCAGCTCTTTAAGTGACTCGCACTGAGAATAAGGACGTGTTTTTAAGTGGATCCACTGGACAAAAAAAAGGAAATATTTCAGCTTCTTTCAAATGTCCATATTTTGACATTTGTAATTCAGACTGAAATATTTCCACTTTTTTTTTGCACAATAAAAAAGTAATAACTTAATTAGTGAAGGAAAAACTCCTCAAAGCACTTTATAATGCAAGGTAAACACCCTACAATAATTGCAGAGAAAAGCCAACAGGCAAAACAACTACCTATGAGCAGGCATTTGAAAAAAACCCTCATTTAACAGGAAGAAACCTCCAGCACAACCAGGCTCAGGGAGGGGCCGTCATCTGCTGTGACTGGGAATGTTAGGGTTATTGTGTAAACTTTTTTCTGTTTACAATGAGTTATCATATCTTCTGTTTTATAAGTTGTTTTATATATTATACTGTTGTTTCATTTTATTTTAATGCAGACATGTGGTGATATTCCTTAAAGAAGTTGTGATCTCACCTACAGGCCTGTTTAAAGCCTGCAGGAAACACAAACACATACACACATATAACACTTACTCTCACGTATGTCACGTATACCATGTAACGTATACACATACCACAGTATGCTTACTACCATATATGGTAAGGAAAGAGCCAAGAATGCTGTTTATTACATGTTGTAAACTGAGTTTTATGTAACCCACGTGATTTTACTGTGAAAGTCTGGAATAAAACTGCTGCAAGGAAGCTGACGGGCAGGAGACCACTTCCTCTTTGTTGCCTGATACAGGAGCTGAGCTCAGAGGACGTGCTCCCTCCTTGCTGCAAGTAAAAAAGGTGTGTGCTTGTTCCTTGTTGTTTTAAGAATGATTTGAACCGATCACCTACCTTCACCTATGGTCACGAGCTTTGGGTAGTGACAGAAAGAATAAAATTGTGAATACAAGTATCAGAAATGAGTTTCCTTCGGAGGGTGGCTGGCTTCTATCTTAGCGATAGGGTGAGGAGTGCGGCCATCCGGGAGGGGCTCAGAGTAGAGCTGCTGCTCCTCCACATCGACAGGAGCCAGTTGAGGTGGCTCGGGCATCTGACTAGGCCCCTCTTGGGTGAGGTGTTCCGGGCATGTCCCACCGGGAAGACGCCCCGAGATAGACCCAGGACACGCTGGGGAGATTATATCTCTCGGCTGGCCTGGGAACACCTTGGGGTCCCTCCGGATGAGCTCAAAGAGGTGGCTGGGGAGAGGGAAGCCTGGGCTCCTCTGCTTAGGCCCTGGCCGCGGATAAGCAGAAGAGAATGGATGGATTTCATTTCACAAGGCAGATAATGCAATCAGTTTTTAGTAAATTGACTTTTCCTGTATATAGGCAGGTAAAGTCTGTGGCCAACAGAAATTATAACACTCTCTATCTCGAACGGTAACGGTCATCTAAAAAGTCTCACTGAGAAGATCTTGATGGAAGGTACAGTTTGGTTTTGGAGTAATGCAGCCTGTGCATCAATTCATGCTGAATCAGTTTGTAGTGCACATTGTGGGAGCACTTGTGTATCAGGGACAATTCTTCCCAAAATTCCACCCACAGTTCTGTGTTTAAGTCCTTGGCTCAAGCTTCCTGTATAGAAACTGAAGATCCAAAAATCTAAAAATGGTCAACAAGGTTTAATATGAAGTGCTTGGAGCCTGGAGGGAGAGCCAAGAGCTCGGACAAATGATGAGCTGAAGCAGTTTCATAACTGGGTAACTCCTCCTTGACATGGTGTCTGATTTGGAGGTAGAGAAAGAAATGTGACTGGATTTGGTGCAGAGCTATCAGTGTGTCATCAATGTACAGATCTGCCAGAGTCTGAATACCTCTACCTCTGCAGACCACAAACACTTCATCGAGCTGAGCAGGCTTAAAAGGATGATGACGCCAAACTGAAGCAAACAAGGAGACACAACAAACCTTGTGGGCGGCTTTTATCTGAGACAATATTTGTGAAGTTTGGTTGGACTAATTTTTCTGTGACTGGCCACTAAAGTTAATTCACCAAGTCCACAGAGAATTTAAGGGCAGAGCTGCCATTAATGGCTATGGCTGCTACACATCTGTATCAGCGTGACGAGTAATGTGGAATAATAGCAGCGTAGAGGAGAGCAGCAGATTCATTCAGAGCTAAACTCAAGATGAGCTGAGCTCAGATCAGATGGTTTTAGATGAACCTGCCCAAACTGAGAGAAACTGCAATAAGGCTGGAACTCTTTCCAAACACACAAAAGAAATCAGAGAACAGGCACGATCCAGGAGAGCCATCCCACGCCAGCGAGGCACACCGACCAGCTCATCAGCACCCTCCTTCGTTCCCATGGAGACCCATGTTGTTTTTTGGAGTCTGCGGGTTTTCCCATGAGGCTGTTAATGTCAGAGTTTTTAATAAGCTGCAGGAAGCCTGTTCAGTGTGAGTGGAGAGCAGCCAAGTCTCCTCCTCTGATAAACCTCCATCTGTGCCACTGAAAACAGTTCATCTGACTGCAAACATGTTTCCATTTGGCACTTCAGTCTTTCCTCTGAAACACAGGAAGTGACACCCTGGCTCAAACTGTTTCTTTATTTTTCACACCAAACTTTAATAAGACAAAATTTACAGATTTCAACAAATATAACTGATGGTTGAACATTTGGAGGACTTGACAATAAAAACTTAGTTAACAAGAAAACAGCTGCAGAAAACATGGAACAAAATGAATCAAGAAAAATGAACGTGGATATCAAAGAAGTCTTAATTTCTTTGGACAATTTTTCATAGTTTATATCAACGACTATTTTTTTTCGCGATGAAAATTAGACAATAACTAACTAAAAACTACCTAAAAGGACAAAAAACTACAACAAAATTAATGAACACATTCATCAACAAATTAAAATAATGTATAACCATATGTAGTAGCCACAGTGTCCTGCTGGTGTTATCGCAGTAAGGCGGTGTTAACGATCAGTTGTGTGGAAAGCAGCTGAAACACTATAATGTGCAGGGCAGTGTGTCCGAACAGTCGGGAAACTAGCTGGCTAACTCCAGGTATCTGTATTTGATGATCATGCTCCAAATGGCTCCGTCCACCCGAGAAAGTGCACGAAACAGATCAGGTAGTTTTATTTACAATTAATTGGTGACATCTAGACCAATAGGTTAATGTGCAATGTGTGCCTCTAGTAAACACTGTGGCCTAGAGATGTCTATGTTGTATGTCTGAAACAAAGAAATGTAGAACGAAACCCTACGCCAGTTACTCATTTACTGATTTACTGATGTGCTAAAATTTATTTGAATTCCACAATTAACGCTTTAATAGCAAAAAGTGATAAATGGAATTAATGTAGAAAAAGCATTTACATTTTACAGACTGACTGACTGTAGATTTAGTCGACTATATTCTTATAATAATTACTCGACTAAAACTAAAAACTGTGCAGATGACTAAATCATGACTAAAACTAAATCAAAATCTGCTCTCAAAATTAATACTGCTTCAAAGTTGCAGAAAAGTAAAAAAAAAAAAAGAAAGAAAAGTAGAAAAAGAAATTCAATACAATAAAAACTACAAGACTCGATGGATTATTGTGGTGATACAAATTAATTAATACCACAGACAGCCTGTTAATGTAAAATGTAACAGAACATTTATGGCCATTAAAAAAACAAACAAAAAAAAGCATTAAAAAAGAAAATAAAATTTATCAAAAACCTTGATGTGCTGTGGCAGAAAATAATAGGTACATTACAACTGTAAGAGACAGAATATGAAAAAAGACTGATTTTCCTGTTCAGGGTCACAGGATCACATTGTATGATTTTTAAATAATTAATCTGCATTTTATTGCATAAAATAAGTATTTGATCACCTACCAACCAGTAAAAATTCTGGCTCTCACAGACCTGTTAGTTTTTCTTTAAGTAGCCCTCCTATTAAAATCCTGCAGGGCACACAAGGCCCTTCTGCTCATGCAAGCAAATGTCCAGGCCCGCTTGAAATTCAGCAAAGGTCAGGTAGGGGTCATGGCTGGGTCTTCCAGCATGACAATGACCCAAAACACAGCCAGGGCAACTAAGCAGTGTAAGTAAGAAGCATTTCAAGGTGTTGGAGTAGCCTAGCCAGTCTCCAGGCCTAAAGCCAATAGAAAATCTTTGGATGGAGCTGAAACTCAACATGACAGCCCTGAAACCTGAAAGATCTGGAGAAGATCTGTATGGAGGGAGGGGCCAAAATCCTGCTGCAGTGTCTGCAAACTTGGTCAGGAACTACAGGAAGTGTTTGACCTCTGTAACTGCAAACAAAGGTTTCTGTACCAAATATCAAGTTCTGTTTTTCTATTGCATTTATCAACTTCGTTTGTCCAAGGGCCAGAATATTTAACGGCAAACACTATGAGGGCCAGGTGCCCTCATATGGTAAAATAAACGGAATATTGTATCCTAAGTAATATATTATCTTTTGATATACCAATTTTTCACCTGTGTTTACAACCAACAAAAGCCGGCTGCCCAGTGCACACACAAAATGCTTGTAGTCCAATCTTGCATTCTGACTGGTTAATAGAGACATAGAGGCATTCACGGGCAATGGGAAATCCGACTAGTCAGACATGATTATTTAATGGCTCACGAGGATTGATTGGCATATTGTACCTGTGCCAGCACTCTTTGGGGGCCGGATGTGGCCCACGGTCAGCCAGTTAATGTTCCCTGTTCTATTGTATCAAATAATTATTTCATGAAATAAATGCAAATTTTAAAAAAAATCATACAATGTGATTTACTCAATTTTTTTTTTTTAAGATTCTGTCTCTCACGGTTTAAGTGTACCTATGATAAAAAATTATAGACCTCTCCATTCTTTGTAGGTGGGAAAAGTTGCAAAATCAGCAGTTTATCAAATACTTATTTTCCCCACTATTGTCTATACTTGTAGATTCCAGAATGTAAGATTCAGGAGTATTCACTGCAAGTCCAGAAAGTGTGACATTAGCTGATATTCTATTCCATCGGAATTCTGTGGAGGTTTTCTTCAAGGTTTTAAGTGTGACCGTGCAACCAGAAGAGGATCTTTGTGTGTCTGCTGCTTCATTGTGATCCAGTGATGCAAATGATTTCAGGCCTGCATGATCACGCTGATGTTTGCACAGACCAGATAATGAAGAGAATGTTTTTGCACACTGGAAACAGTGAAACTGTTTCTTTGTAGCGTGGTATCGTTTGTGTTGGGAGTATGAGCCGAGATTCCTGAAGCTCTTGTTACACAGGTCACAGCTGTAGTTCCCTTTAATGTGTATATTTTCATGAACGTTACGATTACCCTGACATGAAAAGCTTTTGTCACAGTGTCTGCACTTGTATGGTTTCTCTCCTGTGTGGACTCGTTTATGCTTTATAAGCTTAATCGCAGTGGAGAAGGATGACCCACACTGGGTACAGAGGTGCTCTTTAACCCCACTGTGGATGAGTTCATGTTGTTTTAATGTACTTGTTGTGGGGAAGCTCCTCCCACATTCTTTGCAGTACTTCAGTTTGTCTCCAGTGTGTCTACGCTGATGTGTTTTTAGGTTCTGCTGATGATTGAAGGTTTTCCCACAAAGGTCACAGCGAAACGCTTTCCCACCACCACAGTGAGGACAGGGTTGAGAACTGGATCCATCTGTGTGGCTCTGCTTCTAAACAAAGACACAAAGACAGTGTAAGTCAGGGAATTCCTTCAACATTTTTAAAACACTGTTAAAGAGGCTAAAAAAAAAGAATACCTGTCAATGCATCCAACTCCCATAACCCACGCTGTCCTGAAAGCTTCACAGTCTGCCTGTTTTGAAACCTCTTCTGATATGTGTAATAAGTTTTTACACTTTTTTTTTTT
>JAMQGT020001138.1:0-27593 GCA_024447675.2 Pterophyllum scalare | reverse complement strand
ATCTAAGATCCTGGAAAAGGTTGTTGCTAAGGAGCTTACAGCCTTTCTGGAACAACATGATATTCTAGATAAATTCCAGTCTGGTTTTTGTAGAGCTCATCCTACTGAAACAGCTCTTCTTAGAGTGTCAAATGATATTTTGCTGAGTAGGGATGCAGGAGAATGCTCTGTTGTATTAAAGTTGGATGTTTCATCTGCTTTCGACACCGTGGACCATAGCATTTTACTTGACAGACTACAAAGTTGGGTGGGTATAATCAGGAACTGTTTTGAAATGGTTTGCTTCTTGCTTGTCAAATAGATGCTTTCATGTGGCAGTTTCTGATTTCAATTCAGAATCTGCTTATCTTGAATGTGGCGTTCCACAAGGTTCTGTGTTGAGCCCTTTACTGCTTTCCTTATTTTTGCTCCCTTTAAAGCATTTTTCTGAGCAACTATGAGGGAATTTCATATCATTGTTATGCTGATGACATTCAGTTGTGTACTTCTTTCAAGCATGAACACATCTCAAAGTTGCAGATACTTGTTAATTGTCTAGATTCTCTTAAAAGTTGGTTGGCCGACAACTTCCTCCAACTTAATGAAGATAAAACTGATATCCTGATCTGTGCACCAGACAGATATGTTCCTAATGTTATGTCAGCCCTGGGTCCTCTTGCTGAATTTGTTAAACCCACTGTCAGGAACCTGGGGGTAACTACTGATTCTGCTTGTATGCTTGATACCCATGTGAAATCTCTGATGCACTCTTGTTTTTACCATCTCAGGAACATTGCTAAGGTAAATCCCATTGTATCTCATACAGAACTTGAGATGATTGTCCATGCATTTATTTTCTCACGCTTGGATTATTGTAATGCGCTGTTTACTTGTATTAGCAAACACTCTCTTGAACGATTACAGGCTGTCCAGAATGCCACTGCTAAACTTCTAACTTAATCTTCCAAATCTTCTTATGCTACCGCGCTGCTGATCAAGTTGCACTGGTTACCAGTGAAATATAGGATCCATTTTAAGATTTTAATCCTCACTTTTAGAGCCCTACACAGGCAAGCTCCAGCCTATATTAGTGAACTTCTGCACCTATATTCCCCTCTAGATCACTGAGATCTTGTGACCAGGGTCTACTGGCTGTGCCTTCTTCAAGACTAAAAATGAAAATGAAATGGCTCCTCGTCTATGGAACTCTCTCCCTGCCCATCTCAGAGTGGCAGACTCATTGAACTGTTTTAAAGGACTGTTAAAAACCCATCTTTTTAGCTGTGCATTTGATTAATTGTTGCTTACTATTGTAGTCATGTCATTATTTTATTTTATGGGTCTTATTGTAAAGCACATCATGACAGCTCTCTTGAGAAGTGCTATATAAATAAAGTCTTACTTACTTACTTAGTTTTGATAGTTCACACTCATGCTGTTGCTGCTTTCCTGCAGCAGTTTGTTTGCCAGGCTGTGAGGAATTAACACTGAATGATGACAACAAGAAAAACCACACACAGAGGCAAAAGCACACTGCCACTCTGCCTGTTCTGAAAACACTTGTACTATTTTGACAGAGGTCAGTGAATAATTTGTTGAATTTAATTTGTTAAGAAAGTTGGAGCTAAATCTTAATACTGTCAAATGAAAAGGTTTGACTCTAATGTTTCATGGAGGAAATTTACTAAACAGAAAGGTAGAAAATGCACAAAATTATTTCAATAAAGAAAAATAAATAGAATGTCAAAATATAGCTTTCTTTTCTGCCACACCAACAACAGCAATGATTACAGTGCACAGGTTGCTAAGGGTCATAAACACTTAAATATATAATATACCTCAAGATCCCCACACAAATGCAGATACAGACACACATAAGATAATGTGACTTGATTTTAAAACAGCAAAAATATTGTAATGTTCATTGTTATTTATTTACGTTGAGCAATAAAGTTACTCACCTGAACAAATGACACCAGCATCCTTACTGTGTGCACAACTGTGTGTCGCAGATCCTCCGTGCTGACACTCAGTCAGAGAACCTTCACTTCCTGAACAGTACACATCATCAAGCCAGATTGGTCCAGTTCCTTCACCAAAGTGAGCTGCCTGAGTGGCGCTCAGTGCTGTTCCACAGCCCAACTCTCTGCAGACCACTTCAGCATCATTTAAGTCCCAGCCATCATCACAGACTGTTCCGCAGCTGTTCTTCTGATAGATTTAGACTCTTCCAGAGCACCGAGTGGACCCAGCTAATCTGATGGGTACACCTGAACACAGAGCACATGCATTTTAAATTAAATGTTTATTGCTAGTTTAGAAAAACAGCTATTTGAACATCTTTTTTAGATTTATTTCAGGACAAGATTCAATCATCTGAAGTTCACTCAAACAGTTAAGATGACAAATGATAATAACTACACAGAGACGAAAACTTCTTTTTTTCTTTTGACAAAAGCATTGGAAGTTTGAAAGGATGATTGAGAACACCTTTTTCTGTGGATCACAGCTACATTCACAGTGGAACATTTTAATGTTGAATATGGCATAGTATGGCTACTGTACGAGCTTATTACCACTGCTCACCTTGAATTTTAGTGCAAAACACACACTGACAAACAAAACTACACTGAGTGGCTGATAAAATAATCTTATTAAATAATCTGATGATTAGAGATGTACCTGAACAAATGACACCAGCATTTTTATTGTGTGTACAGCTGTTTTTCCCAAATCCTCCATGCTGACACTGCGTTATAGACCTTTCACTTCCTGAACAAGACACATCATCAAGCCAGATTGGTCCACTTCTTTCACCAAAGTGAGCCTCTTTAGGGGCTGCCAGTGCCATCCCTCAGTCTAACTGTCTGCAGACCACCTCGGCATCATTTAAGTCCCAGCCAGACTGTTCCCCAGCTGTTCCTCTGATAGATTTCAACTCTTCCAGAGCACCGGGTTGACTGAGGCCCAGCTAATCTGATTACTAAACACAATACACAGAAAACAAATACTCGATTATGATTGCAATCTTTAGTGCTAATAAAAGAAGGCAACTATTTCAACATCCGTGCCAGGTACATTTGTCTAACAAAATTCAATTTCAACAAGAAACAAATGACAATAGCTACACACTGTAAAGTGACCATCTAAATCCCAGACACAGGCAGATGAAATACCAAGATGTGAGACTTTATTGGCTGCTGCAAAAATCCACAAAAGAAAACAAAAATCCTAAATAGTTACACTGAAGAACACAGGATTGTTTGTTTTGTATGTAGTAGTATGTAGTAGAGGAAATGCTGCCCCTAAACACAGCTGACTTGCCCTTGTTTCATGGTCTTTATGTTGAGGTGTGTGTGTGTGGGGGGGAGGGTTGCCGATGTTGTGCCAAAAAGTGATCATCTGCCATAAAGTGATTCCGATGTTTCCATGTGCTTTTATGTGTAATGTCTTTGCTTATATTGGTAAATAGAGTGCAGTCAGCAGGGTTTATGAAGGGCTTATATATAAAGTGATGAAATAACCTGTTTTGCAAGAATCTTTAGGAGTCTGTGTTATTGTACCTACATCATAATCAATCCAGTGCTTTTTGGCCACTTAAAATATCTTTATAGAACTGTGATGTTATATTTGTTGTGATTTCTGCAGCCTTCTGAGCCAGATTTCTGTTTAAAAAGACATTTTTAATGTCAATCACAGTTTTTACCTTCATAAATAACAAATATATAAAAGTCACTTTGCCAAAAACTGATTGCAGCTTCTACCTTGTGATAGAAATGCTGTTCCTGGCTTTAAATGACCGGATATCATTCACGAGAGATATGTTTGACATATGTTTTACAGATTATAGGTCAACAAGTCATTTATAGCCGTTTAAATACAGCCGATCATTTTTTGGCACAACACTGGCAGCTGATGAATCTAACTAATAAAGTAACTTGCAATTAAACTTAGTTGCTTCTAAAATTAAGAAATCAGTAAAGTAACTAAGTTACTTTTAAAGGAGTAATCCGTAATCAGATTACTTTTTCAATGTAACTATGCCAATGATAGCCACACAATAGCTACACACTGTAAAGTGAGCATCCCAATCCAGTGATGAGGCAAAAGAAATGACCGCATAAAGTCACGTAGCAGATTTTTTGAGAAAAGTATTGTCAGTTTTACAGTACAGTAACTAACAGACATATTTCTTTCTGGATTACAGCTACATGGACCATTTTGTTACTGAATACTGTGCATGATTCAAAAAGCATCGCACCTGAACAGATGACACCAGCGTCCTTATAATGTCCACAGTCGTGTGTCTCAAATCCTCCGTGCTGACACTCAGTTAGAGATGTTTCACTTCCTGTACAGTCCACATCATCAAGCCAGATTGGTCCATATCCTTCACCAAAGTGAGCTGCCTGAGTGGCATTCAGTGGTGGTCCACAGTCTAACTGTCTGCAGACCACCTCAGCATCATTTAAGTCCCAGCCATCATCACAGACTGTTCCCCAGCTGTTCTCCTGATAGATTTCGACTCTTCTCAAGCACCGAGTGGACCCAGACTGATCTGGGTTAACTAATCTTATCTGATCATCTAAAAAAGGAAAAAAACAGACTAATTCAATTAAATTCAATTTTATTTATATAGTGCCAAATCATAACAAACATTCACCTCAAAGGTCTTTATATTGTAAGTTAAAGACCATATAATAATTACAGAGAAAACCCAACAGTCAAAACAACCCCCTGTGAGCAAGCACTTGGCGAAAGTGGGGAAAAGAACTCCTTTTTAACAAGAAGAAACCTCCAGCAGAACCAGGCTCAGGGAGTGGCAGCCATCTGCCATGACCGATTTGGGGTTAGGGGAGAGATACAGGACAAAAGAAATTCCATGGAAGAGAGCCAGAGATTAATAATAACTAATGATTAAATGCAGAGTGGGTATAAATAAAGTACAAAGACATGAATAAAAAGAAATTCTCAGTGCATTATGGGACACACACACACCAGCAGCCTAGGTCTAACTAAGGGAGAGTTCAGAGTCACCTGATCCAGCCCTAACCATCAGCATGATCAAGATAAGTTTTAAGCCTAATCTTAAAAATAGAGGAGGGTGTCTGTTTCCCAACACCCTCTGTAGCCTGTAGTCTAGGCTTGAAGTAATAAATGCATGAACTAATTCTTGTGCATCACTCTAAGACAGGATGTTTCTAATTTTAGAGATACTGTGCAAATACCAGAGACCAATCCTATATATTGCCTTAATATGTGCATGTAAAGGACATATCCTTGTCAAAAATTACTCCAAGATTGTGGAACTCCATAATTAACCTTAGTGTGTGAAGACGATTCCTCATTTACATGAACAAATTGGAGTCTATTAGACAAATATGATTCAAACCACTGCAGCGCAGTACCTTTAATACCTATGGCATGCTCTAATCTCTGTAATAAAATGTTATGGTCAACAGTATCAAAAGCTGCACTGAGGTCCAACAGGACAAGCACAGAGATGAGTCCACTGTCAGAGGCTGTAAGAAGATCATTTGTAACCTTCACTAATGCTGTTTCTGTACTGTGATGAATTCTGAAACCTGACTGAAACTCTTCAAATAAACCGTTCCTCTGCAGATGATCAGTTAGCTGTTTTACAGACTACTCTTTCAAGGATTTTGAAGAGAAAAGGAAGGTTGGAGATTGGCCTATAATTAGCTAAGGCAGCTGGGTCAAGTGATGGCTTTTTAAGTAGCGGTTTAATTACAGCCACCTTGAAGGCCTGTGGTACATAGCCAACTAATAATGACAGATTGATCATATTTAAGACTGAAGCATTAATTAATGGTAGGACTTCTTTGAGCAGTCTAGTAGGAATGGGATCTAATAGACATGTAGATGGTTTGGAGGAAGTAACTATTGAAGTTAACTCTGAAAGATCAATTGAAGAGAGAGTCTAAACAAATACAAGCAGTACTGAAATTAGCTGAACATAAATAATGTCTTTGACATAGTCATGAAATTTTTTTCTCTAATTGTTAAAAATTTTTTGTAAAAAACTAATGAAGTCATTACTAGTTAAAGTTAAAGGAATACTTCATTGAATACTTTATGTACTTTATTGAAAACAATGACCATACAAACAAATAAACTGGGCTGGACTGAGGCCAGAACTAAAACCAAGGGACACAAGGAACAGAGAAACACACAGAAGGTACATAGACAATGACGTGACAAAGCACAAAAGAAAACTGAGGGCTTAAATACACATCAGGTAATCAGGGTAAGAGAAAACAGCAGGGTGCACAGCAGGTGAAGCAAATGAAACTAATAACACAGGGGAAGCAAAACTAAACAAAGCATGGGGACCACAGAGACTGTCAAAATAAAACAGGAAGTGACTAAACAAGGTACACGCAGACTAAACATGGAGGACTGTAACACAGACATGGGACAAAGATGCAGACTAGTCACAGCACTGGGAATAAAACTCAATATGAAAACACAGGAGGTCAGGGTCAAGACAAAAGGACAAAGCAGACACAAGACCATAGATGCAGGGGAGACAGGGACAAAGTGAACAAGAACACTGGGAAATAACAAAACTCATTGAAAACAAAGCTAAACACAAAATGCTGGGCACAAAAAAAAAAAAAAAAAAAAAAATATATATATATATATATATATATATATATATATATATATATACACACACACACACACACACACACACACATATATATATATATATATATATATATGTATATATATATGTATATATATGTATATATATATATATATGTATATATATATATATGTATATATATATATATATATATATATATATATATATATATATATATATATATATATATATATATATATATATATAACAAACTTAGGCAAACGAGTTCATTTACTGATGGTTTTCTCGAGATCAGGAGATGATTATCTTGAATGCTCATGATCAGTTTCTCAGTGTCCTTTCCGAGAACGGACTCAAGCTGAAAATGTCAGATTGGTGACATGATTAGACAGGAGGGGATTTTCAGTTTCTTTTCTCCTGTTGTTTTCCAGAGTGTTGTTTAGATTTCCATTTCATTGTGTTCACTTTCCCTTGTAATTTGGCAGTTCCTTGTCCTGTGTTCTTTGTGTTTAGTTTTGTTTCTTTTGTGTCATTAGTGCCATTTTGTTCACCTCTGCCTTGTCTTCCCCAGCTGTCTCTCTTTTCCATGATTATCTAGTGTGTGTATTTAAGGTCTCAGTGTTGTTTAGTTTTTTTGTTGTGTCGTCATCTGTGTTTCCTTGCCTGATGTGTGTGCGCTTCCCTTTTTATTTTCCGAGTGTGTCAGATTATGGCTGATGTTTGATGCCGGATTTTGTTTTTCAGTTTCAGCATTAAAGCTGCTTCAGCACTTTACTTTGTCTCCTGCATCTTGCACCTGGGTCTGCAAGCCACACAGTCTACAGAGTACGGCCACAGAGGGTGTGTGTGTGTGTGTGTGTGTGTGTGTGTGTGTGTGTGTGTGTGTGTGTGTGTGTGTGTAAATATATTAATATTATTATATTATTGTCTATGAAATCTTTGGTGTCCATGAAAAATGTCATTAAAATATTCTATTCTCCTTTCCTCATTAACCTGCTTCCTTCCCTTCTCTCATATTTGACTTAGGATTCTAAATTTTCTGTCATGGTCCCTGGCAGTGATGCCTTTTTTTGTTTCCTACCTCTGTTCCTCCCCCTTGTGTGTGGCTGTGTGTTGGTGGGCGCGGTTTTGGCTGGTGTCTCTCTCTCCCTCGATCAGCTGCTCTCACCTGTGTCTGATCATCTTGTTGTCCAGCTCTACTTAAGCGGGCAGCAGGCTTCCACCCGTCGCTGGATCGTTGACTGAGAACCAGTTAGTTTCGGCCACCATCTAACGTGTTTTCACCTATGTTTCCGCTGTGACTTACCTGAGTTGTCTTTTACAGATTCCTCCCCAGTCGAGTGGAAGCCCACCTGGAACCCGCAGCTCCGTCACCTGCCAACATGCCACCGAACGGCCCGCTCTTCACACCACCCCCCTCCCGGAGCCCTCACCATCTCGTTCATTCCCGGAGTTCCCCCCTTTTCCCCTCTACTCCCCAAACCCGCCTGCCCCAGTCACTGTGAATAAAAACTGTGCACTAAACCGATTCCTCCGCCTCTGCTTTGGGTCCTCAGCACCTCATCCGTGACATTTTCCACATCAGTTACATCCATTGAACTCATTAGGATTTTTTTGTTTTTTTTGGGGGGGGGGCTTTTCAGTCTAATTATGTGTCCAGTACTGTGCCATAGCCTCTTGCCATTATAAAAATCATGTCCTGTTTTTTCTTTCAGTGCAGTCATTTTTTTTTGTGAAAAATACTACTTTATCAGAGTCAGGTTCATATGTACTTATCAAAATACATTTTAAAATATTCACTGGAGCTGTGGGTTTTACATTTTAAACATTTATTTTAACTATTAAAGGGAAAAAATGTTCAACCTTTACATGTTCATGGTGGGAATAGAAAAGATTAAAGAAATAGAAAAATAAAAACTTCTTCTTAAAATAAAACTTCTATCATAAACGAACAGGAGCAAATTAAAGTAATTCCATGCAACCAATAGAAAGACAAAAATATTTTTTTGCTGTGGTTACTCTGCGAAATTAGCAGGATATAAATAGCACTATTATTCTTTAAACATAAACATATGTTAAACTGACTAATCTGTTCAGGGATATAGAAATTAAAATTGAGACCTTTGTTTATATAATACATAAAACAAACTCAGTGTGGTGTTTTAAGCAATGCCTTCATCCATGTACAGTAACACAAACCCCTATTACCTTTCTTTTAATCTCAGTGAGATATATATTATTTTCATTCATTTGATAGTATTTACATTAACTGGACACTATTTACAGGGAATTCTTGCATTTGAAACTCAGTTGATAAAACATGACTGACCTGCAGCAGCTGAAGATGCAGACAGATAAGAGGCTGTAGAAAAGAAAGTATAACTCATTATGCTGAAATAAAAAGCTGTTTCTAATTTGAATGCAATAAATAACAGAAAAACTTTGAGGAGTTTAAACTGAGCAATGATTTTCAGAGAACAATTTCTCTTAGGATACCAAAGAGAGAAACTACGTAAAACATGAAAAGCATCTCACCAGTGGCCAAATCAGAAGAAGTTCCTCTGTTGTGTCCACATTTTCTGTGTAAAATTAATCAGCAGCAGCAAAAAACTAAAGTTAAATCTGTGGTATCGCCAAATGCTTCACACTGCACTTTTCCCTTGAAACCGCCTCCTTTCTGGTATATTTTAAAGTAAAAACTTGCTAAGTACAACACAGTGAATAAAATCTGCATCATTCAGATTCTATCAGATCAGCAGAGGAATGTAAAAATTTCCTTTTCATCTACAGTGTCACTTTTGGTGTGGATTATTTTATTTAGCAGTAAAATATAATCATTTTAGATATGTGTGTAATGAACAGCAACCCTGTCCAGTGTCATGTGACCTTTTATTTAAATAAGCACAAAACAAATCAAAGAAACAAGTTTAGTTTGATGCCTGTATAAAATGAGAGCAACATTTATGTGCAGTACTGAATGTTTTAGTATTCTTACCAGTTAGAAAGCTAAAGTGAAGGTCACTCCTTGATACTTGCAGTTCTCTACAGCCGTCCGAAGGCTGCAAGTCTTTGTTCTATCTGCACTCTCGATCAGATATGATATTGCATGCATCAAACCACATTTTCACAAGACACTAGATCTTATTATTGATAATTATATCACACTGTTGCAAAATAATTCCAAACCTCAGTGTTTGTGAGTACATCAAAGATTTTGTCACGCTGGAAACATTTCAAACTGCACCATGAAAATGTGCAGCTCACTTAGAGCTTCTTTCTCCACAAAGTCCCTCAGGACCATCTGTTCCTCTTTGTCCTCTCCTGAAGCACAAGATGAAGCAGGTAACTATTTTTTCCATGACTATATATTTACATGTAAAACATCCTGAATGAAACCTACAAACAAAGGTATTTATGATAATTGTGAAGCATGAATAGCAAACATGATGACCACAGGATGTTTAACATGTTTCCGGACCTACCCCAAAATCTTACTGGACTGTATAGTGTGGTCAAACACTGGCAGTGATATGCTGGTACACACCAGAGTTTACTTTGCACAAATGCTTCATATGTACAAGAAAAAAAAAAATCTTCCAGTCACACTTGTCATCTGATGCACCAAAACTATGGGACACTGAAAACTGTTGTTTGGTCGGTGGGTCAGAGTGATTCTGTTCAAGTTTTGAGAAAAAAGCACTGGAAGCCCTGGAACATTAATGTCATGGTCCCTCCTGTCCTCCAGCACTGACCCACCTTTTCCATCTTTCCCTCTGTCTCTCTTTCTTATGCTGTTTGTTTTGTGCTGAAGCTGTGGCCTTCACATGTTTGCTGCACTCTGTTTTCTGAAACAGCTGCAATCAATTCCCCCTTGCACATTATTTTACCTTATTTAATAAATCCTTAAACTTTTACCTGTTGCATCCTGCATTTGGCATCACTGGTTAAGGGAAACTTGAAACAGTTGAGAGGGAGTTCAACCACTTTAAATCAGGTGTGATTTGAATTTTATGATCCCACCTTGTAAGTTTCCAGTGATGTAAACTCTCCACAGTGTGAAATAATGATTGCATTTTCCATGATCGCCTAACAAGCCCAACTATGATGGCCATATCCCAGCATGCTTCACTGTTATCTGCACTCTGCTGCAGATTATTCCTAAAAAAATTGTTTTTAGCTGAACACAAAAACGCTTACTGTGAAATACTCACAAAATTGCTCTTCTCTGTTTGCACTAATGCAAGGAAATCCAAAGGCTCACAGCAGAGTTTACATCAGCAGAGATAAAGAGGTATATTCTGTGAGTACTGCACATGAAGAGGAAGCACACATTTCACACTTCAGCCTCTGAGTTTTTAACCACTGACCGTTTGCTCCAGCCTCACTGGTATTTGATGGTGACAGCTTAAAATACTATGAAATCAGTCTGATCAAATGCTGCAACCCTACTCATGTATGTGTTTATGAAAGCACAGCTCTGTTGGGACAAACACTGCATCAAAAAGCCTAATGTACACTTAAAGTCTAATTATATTTGGGAAAGATATTCTTATTTTACTTAATGAGCAATTTAGTAAGGAACACAACCTCTGCACATTTCTGTTATTTAATTTTATAATTTATTTTAACCTATGACCGACACATCCACCATAGGTTAGGTCCAAGTGGTGTTTTAATAAGGGTCACAGAAACACTGAGGAGCGCCACAGGCTGTAACACTTCCTTTTCTTTATGCTGTCGTGTAATACTAAAAGCATTGTATATACAGTTATGAGAGCTGACATTCTCATGAATATTTTCTGGGTTAGAGAAAGATCAGCCTGTGCTGTGATGAGTTCAGTGACACACGTACCAGTGAAAACTTCACTAACTGTATTTTTATGAAAAGTTATTTTCAGGTTTATTCAAAAAGTTTGCAGAAAAATGAAGATTCACCTCTGCAACCATGAAGAATTTTAATGAGATTGTTTTGTTTAACAATGACATCTGGTGGCTGGAGAGTGTGCATGTGCTTTGTGAACATGAATACTAACCTTGATCTAGGAAGTCATGTACAAAAATGCATGAAAGGAAATGTGGTATATAGAAAAACAGTTAAAGCCTTAACGAAAATGGCATAGCATCATAGACTATATCATTATTATTATTATTAATATTATTATTATGACAACAGTGTGGTGTTCATATGTTCTCCCTATGAACAGGACTAGGAAATCAAACCAACAAGCAGAATAAAATCCAAAATCTCATTCCTGTTTTCAGCATCACTCAGACAGCATAAATATTTCCCCTTGCATCACTGTAAAGACCTTTTTAATTCTACACTGCTTTATTGTAGTGCAAATATTAATGCTCAGCAAATGATTGTTTTTCACACAGCTACTGCTCATAATGTCTTAGATTTGAATTCTGCAGTTTACTTGCATGTAACAGTAACATGAATATTGATACTTTCATTGTCACTAGTCCCTGCCAACACAGAACTGAGGAATACATTTCAGGTTAAAGAGCAGCCATAGACATACATCTAGTTCAAAAACTTATTCCATTATGACAATAACATGACAGCACCAATAAAACAACCAATAAATGTAGAAAGATTCAATTTAGTCGATAATTTAAACACCAAGCTAAGCAAATGATGCTGGACAACAGGAAGTGACTTACACTAAACAATTAAAAGAAGCAGAGTAATTACTATGGGGAGTATAAAAATCATAAAAGACCACCACGTGTCCACACATTCACCTGTAGTACAATCCAAACTGCTGCCCCAAAGGGGCAAAAATCTGTCAAAAGTTTCAAGTTAAAAAAAGACACAAAAGAAAAGAAATTCAAACGAGGTCATTTTCAGCATCCCCACTTAAAGTGTAGAATACCCACAAAAGACAATGTTCACTGTAATTACTCAAAGCAGTGGATAAGGAATCATTATCTCACAATAGAAGACAAATTAAAGTCACATAAAAAGTGCCTGTTAAACAGCCTGGAACCAAGATGTAGCAGTCTAGCCTGAAAATCTGAGAATATACGTAAGCTATGAGTATATTTAATGGATAAGATAACCTGGTCATGATTAGTGTGTGCTTGCAAAGACAATGAGAAGAGAAGGTTTCTGATTTTCTGTGGCCTGCCTCATCAGCAGGGGAAGAACCCCCCCCTTCCACACCCGCTGTAAGATTAGTCACCGAGGATTTCCAAGCCTGAAAACCAAGAGACACGGATTCTTCTTCTGTTCTGGGTTGTAGATGTTGCATTGCCGCCTCTTTTCAGCAATTGACCTGAATTTTTTTCTCATTGAAAGTTTCATAGTTCTCAGAAATCTGAATAAGAATTTGCTCCCCTCTGCAGTGCTGTGAAAAAGTATTTGCCTCCTTTCTGATTTCTTTGTTTTTGGCATAATTGTCACACTTAATTGTTTCAGGTGATCAAATAAATTTGGAAATTTGAATGGAAAGCAATTTACCTGTAGGTCAACTATCACTGAGCTGATACTTTTTTAAATGTTTTTTACAAATCTAGAAAATTTGTAAAAACTAATATTAATACTGAATACTCATGCCATGTTTCAGAAGATTTCAAATATAAAAGTGGTAAATTTAGCAAAAAAGTTGACGGATGACAGATGCCCCTAGGTGTGAATGGTTGTCTGGCTCTCTGTCTTAGCAGCCTGTCACAGGCTGGTGACCTGTACAGAGGTGTACACGGTGTACCCTGCCTCTTGCCCTATAACAGCTGGGATAGGCCCCAGTCTATGGATGGAAAGCATTTTGTTGATATGAAATGTCTTTAATATTTTGATTTGATCTCAAGGCCTCTTAAGAAAATTTTATCCATCCATCTTAACCTTATTCTCAGCACTGTCCAGAATTTCATCAAAACAAAACAAATACTGTGAGGCACAATGTGATCCCACGGCGAAGGCAATATTAGTCATACAATACAATGTCACTTATGAACTGAAGCAATAAATGCTAATTGTATCTTGTCACAATGCTACATGTCACTGAACACCTTGTTATTGTTTTTGTTTTATCTTCTTCCCTAGAAGAAAATACACCAGCAGGGAAAAGGAGACAAATCTAATCTGTATCGGGTCATATTGTGTTTCAGGAGAAAAATCTCTCTTTGGTTCAAATCAACTTTTGTCCTTTTCCTTATTGTGCTCATCAGACACCTCTAGGGCCACTTGCTGCTGGCCTGTAGGTGTTACAGAAACAGTGTCTTCTTACTTCTGACAGAAATCATTGTGTTTCTTTTCCCATCACCATCACAGCCCACTGGTGCCAGGCTGTGCTCAGTTTTTGTTGTTTTGAAGTGTTGAGTTTCTTTGTTGTTCTGCGAGGAATCACAAAAGGAAAACTATCCAAACAGCATTCCTTAACTATTGAGCCTTCTCCATGATTGTTCTCAGTGCAGGCGCAGTTCTTAATGGTCATTAAGTGTTATCAGCCAGTAGTTCTCAAACTGTGAGGTAGGTTCTCCTAGTGGGCAGCAACTTTGGGGGGCGTGGCATAAATTACCAAATTAAATGAATGATTTTTTTTTAAAACTTCTTGTTTTACAGGGTGGAATGATTGTACAGTATACAGTGGTGAAATAATTATTTGATTTCCTGCTGAATCTGTAATTTGTTATGGTAGTTTCAATTTAATGGAGAGAGACAAAATATCAAACAAAAAATCCAGACCCCCCCCCCCACAAAAGTTATCAAGTGATTTGCATGTTATTGAGTGAGTATAAGATCCCCTACAACCCCACCAGAATTCTGGTACCCACAGACTGGCCGTGTGCCCATGTCGTACACAGATTACAATCATTCAAACATTCAAAAGATCAATTACAGGTACTCCTGATCTTGCCTCATGAAGTGAGGATGATCATAAGAAAGGTGGTGGATGACACCAGATGACACACATCATAAAGGCCTGGATGACCTCTAATTTCCTGCTTCTGAATTTAGATAAAACTGAAGTTATTGTGCTCAGCCCCACAAATCTTAGAAACATGGTGTCTAACCAGATATTTACTCTGAATGGCATTACTTTGGCCTCCAGTAACACTGTGAGAAATTTCTGAGTCTTTTTTGACCAGGATATGTCCTTCAATGTACATAATAAGCACATGTGTAGGACTGCTTTTTTGCATTTGTGCACTATTTCTAAAATTAGAAACATCCTGTCTCAGAGTGATGCTGAAAAGTTAATTCATGCATTTACTACTTTTAGGCTGGATTGCTGTAATTCATTATCATCAGGCTGTCCTAAAAGCTCACTGAAAAGCTTTCAGTTGATTCAAAATGCTGCAGCTAGAGTACTGACAGAGAGCATATTTCTCCCATATTGGCTTCTCTTCATTGGCTCCATGTTAAATCAGAATAGAATTTAAAATTCTTCTCCTCACATGCAAGGTCTTGAATAATCAGGCACCAGCTTATCTTAAAGACCCTATAGCACCATATCACCCCAATAGAGCACTTCACTGTCAGACTGCTGGCTTACTTGTAAGAGTAGAATGGGAGGCAGAGCCTTCAGCTTTCAGGCCCCTCTTCTGTGGAACCAGCTCCCAGTTTGGATTTGGGAGACAGACACCCTCGCTGTTTTAAAGATTAAGCTTAAAACTTTCCTTTGTGATCAAGTTTATAGTTAGGGCTGGATCAGGTGACCTTGAACCATCCCTTAGTTATACTGCAATAGGTCTAGGCTGCTGAGGGGGGTTCCTATGATGAGTGCTTCTTTTCATTCACCTCTTTTCACTCTGTTTATACCCTACTCTGTATTTAATCATTAGTTATTTTTAATCTCTGCCTCTCTTCCACAGTGTGTCTTTTGTCCTGTCTTCCTTCCCGCAGCCCCAACCGGTCGCAACAGATGACTGCCCCTCGCTGAGCCTGGTTCTGCCAGAGGTTTCTTCCTGTTAAAATAGAGTTTTCCTTCCCACTGTCGCCAAGCGCTTGCTCAAAGAGGTCGTTTTGACTGTTGGGTTTTCTCTGTAAGTATTATAAGGTCTTTACCTTACAAACTAAAGTGCCTTGAGGGAACTGTTTGTTGTGATTTGGCACAATAAAAATAAAATTTAATTGAAATTGAATTGGATCAGCCCAAAACTACATGGGAGGAGTTTGTTAATGATCTGAAGGTAGTTTGAACCACAGGCACCAATAACTGGTAACACACTACACCATAATGGATTGAAATCTTGCAGTGCCTGTGAGATCTCCCCGCTCAAGAAGGCAAATGTACAGGCCAGTCTTAAGTTTGGCAGTGAACAGCCAAATGATTCAGAGAAGTCTTGGGAGAAAGTGCTGTGGTCAGATGCAACCAAAATCGAGCTCTTTGACTGTTTTGGTTTTTCTTCTGTGCATACAGGATAACTTCACCACATGGATGAGGCCATGAAGTGTGTTGTCTTGGACAAGAAGCTCCTTCCCTCAGCCAGAACGCTTAAGATGGGTCGTGGATGGGTCTTTCAGCATAATGGTTATCCAAAACATACCACCAAGGCAACAAAGGAGTGGCACTTTAAGGTCATGGAGTGTCCTAGCCAGTCTCCAGACTTCAATCCTGTAGAAAAGCTGTGGAGGCAGCTGAAGCTTTGAGTTGCCAAGTGGCAGCCAAGAAACCTAAAGGATTTAGAGCTTCTGTAAAGAGGAGTGGGCCAAAGTCCATACTGAGATTTGTGCAAACCTGGTGAACTTCTTTGTAAATGAGCAAACTTAAAAAATTCTGCATCAAATACTTATTTCCCCCATTGTACATTGCACGATGGTGGATGGAATCATGAAAATTATTCAAATTATTCAACTTCACCTTAACTCACCAGCTAGACAGTTGAAACTTGTACACAAGTGTGTGTTCCAACAGGACAATTATCCCAAAAACACATCAAAACTGGTTTTTGAATGGATGAAGTTGCCGAATATTAAGTTCTAGAATGACCTCAACCCAAATGAAAATTTGTGGACTATGCTTAAAACCCAGGTTTGCACCAGGAAACCAACCAAACCAACCTAATGAACTCTGCCAATTCTGCCAATAAGAGTGGTCAAATTTCCAGCCAGAATTATGCCAGAAGCTTGTTGATGGCTACCAAAAGTATCTGGTCGACATGCAACTTGCTAAGAGACATTTACCCAAATATTAGTGGGGTTGTATGTATAGTTTTTTAAAGTCATTAAAGATGTATGCTGTACAATCATTCCACCCTGGAAAAAGAGCAAAGAAACCATTAAAACCCCCAAATTACCATGACATTCATGTCCATGTAAACTTCTAAACACAACTGCACATATGTATATAAGTGGGACCTTATGACACCAACTCACTACATAAACTGATGCTCTCCATAAGCTGCTTGAGTTGTTGAGAGTTTGTGAAAATATACCTTAGGAGGATTGTCTCTAAGTCTTGACTCAGATTCTTCCGTAGTGGCTACATGACAGCATCACAGGAAACACAATCTTGGGTGCATGAAATTGAAAAACATTTGTGTGACTGTTTCCAGTGTTAATGGGCTGTAAAATATGTTGATCTGAAAACAGCTGGAATGTTTTATGAAATTAAAAATTAAAATATTTTTTGACTACTAATACAGAGGGTACTTCTCTCAGCTGTGCTAATAATATTTGGAAATAGGTTTTCTATTGGTAAGTTAGACTCTGTTTTCAATGAAAATTGATGGCTGAGGTAGAGAAGGTGGGGTCTGTTGCGACATCAAGAATGGCAGCTGTGTATCGATTATTGAACCTTAGTAAATATACAAAGTTTAACAGAAGCATTTTGATTCAAATTAATAAAAAGAAAAAGAAAAGGAAACCATAGATGCAAATCATATCAGAGTCTGCATTCGATTGTGCAGTTAATGTGCTTACAATAGTCTGAATCAATGATAAGACTTGTTGTCCTAAAATAAAGTTTGAGGTCAGTTCTCACAAAAGAGTGCACCACGCCTCGTTGGAATATGATATACTGCAACCTTCTTTCGTCCTCACAGGAATAGGTAACATCTTCAGTATTACAGAAAAGTATCCTATTTTTTAAATTATTCATGGTATAAAGACCACGCAAGATGAACATTCATTTGTTTTAAAAAGGTCGTTGCCAACATCCTCATCTAACAAAGGTGAGCGCCCTGGTCCTGGTCTGATAGGCAAAAAACAGACACCCCTGAGGGGAGGAGTTACAGCCTGTGGGCTCTTTGGTATTTGCTGAAACAATAACACACCTGTCATTTCATGTGAGAGAGAGGAAGGGAAAGAGAGAGACAGAAAAGTAAAAAAAAGAAATTAAGCCACAGTTGCTCCCCTGAAGTCAGTTTGAGAAACTGCATCACGCATCTCACCTCCAGGCAGCGGACAGCAGAAAAACACTGTGGGGATTTGAACAGCACAGTTAAAGATGCTGAAACTTTTGCTTTTATTGGCCTTCACTGGGGTAAGAGACTCTTGTTTTCTCAGTCAATATTAATTAAAACCACAGTAATTTACAGTGCAGAATAGCTGCCATGGTTTCCTATAGAAGGTAAAAGACTTTGATATCCTGCATGGTTTATAAATTCAGATAGAGAGGAGTGTGTAGAGAACTTTTGAGATATATGAACACAGGCCCTTTTGAATATCACTGCTTTCAACAAGTGCGTGTGGCATGCCCAACCTTACCTCAATAGACAAATTCATTCCTACCTGAAAGAAATACCTGCACTGACCAGTCCTGAAATCTGTGTTGAGTGAAGGTAATGTGCAGCCTGCTGCCTCTCATGCTCTGAGAATATGATACAGAGCATAATTTGCCTCAGGATATAATGTGGAATACCAGTAGCTTACTACCCTTGGAATGATGTCCTTGTCTTAAATTTACAGCAGTTCCTGACTTTTCTCAACAAGAAATTTCCTTGTTTCATTCATTAAACTAACTTTTTTTTTTCACTTTCAGATATGCACGGCTCAAAATGGTAAAAGAGCTTCTTCTATATTTGCCTTAAAATACTTTAAGATGACATTTAAACACGTAGTTTAGTTTATGTTACACATATCTAATTTTTACCTAAACATAATTACAAAACATTTATCTCCTTCAGACATCAGCTTGTCAGTGTTCACGGTGACATCAAAGAGTATGACCGTGCAGTGGAGCGGCCACACTGGTGCCAGCTCCTACAAGATCACAGCAACCCCCAAGAACTCCCCGGAACGACCCGTCTTTGCTCAGTTCAGTGGCAACACGGTGATGGGCTCCGTTAACTCCCTGTCACCAAACACAGTGTACACCATGCAGTTAGAAGCTATGGACAATAATCTCAGAGTGCTCAGCAGTGCAAAGACCGAGGAGACGACAGGTCGGTAACATCAGAAAAGACTGTAAAGGAGCAATGTGATTCATTATACATGGTTAAATTACATGTGAGAAATTCCCTTGATAAATCTTCTCTTCTGCTTTTCTCTTTTATATAAAAAATAATAATAGGAACGTTAGAAAAACATTTGCAGGCAAATCTTTGGGCTACTTCAAATGATTTTGCACATTTTCCCTATTTTCGTAGACAAAATATTCGATTTCTATCCTTCTGAGACTCCACATCCTCATATGAAGACATTACGTTTTACCTTTTCTGCACCTCATACTGCATCCTGCTGCTGATACTTTACACAAGAGTGACTTTATTATGCTATGCTGTAAAATAAACCTATGGTGCCAAAAGGACACAATTTAAAAAAAAAAAAACAGCATAAAAATTTGTTTTCATATTTATCAGCCCCAACCAGTTGCAGCAGATGACTGCCCCTCCCTGAGCCTGGTTCTGCCAGAGGTTTCTTCCTGTTAAAAGGAAGTTTTTCCTTCCCACTGTCGCCAAGTGCTTGCTCATAGGGGGTCGTTTTGACTCTTGGGTTTTTTCTGTAATTATTATAAGGTCTTTACCTTACAATCTGAAGTGCTTTAACGCGACTGTTTGTTGTGGTTTGGCACTATATAAATAAACTTGAATTTAATTGAACTAATCTCAAATAGACAGGAGAAATCACCTCTCTTATAAAAAGAAAAGCTTTTATTTTAGAATCTATCTGACTGATGTCTGCCATCTGCTCATCAGCTCCTGATGTACCCAGCATTGGGCAGGCCTACTCCAAACACAGCGACAGCATCACTGTTGAGTTCACAGAGGTATCTGGGGCAACCAGCTACATCCTGAGGGCAGAGTCAAAGACAGGTGATTTCTTCAAGGAGACCACTGTGAGCAGCTCCCCAGGTACTATGGTGGAGCTCCAGCCCTACACAGACTACATTATGAGCGTCATGTCCGTCAACTCAGGGGGGAGAAGCCAGCCCTCGTACCCCACAGAGGCCAGGACAGGTACGGCAAAAACTCTCCATACTGTAGCTTGATTATTTGCTAAATGAGAAAAATATTGGATCATTCCAAATAAAATGAGCCAAACATGAAATAGATCACACCAGACCCCCTCAGAAGCAGCTTTTTTTTGTACAGTAACTTCATGCATTTATGAGGCTCATAAGTAAAAGACGTAGCCATAGTTAAAGTTTTTAGAGCATCAGTATCATGGAAAACATAATATTTTCAATATGACAGAATAACAGGTACAAACATTCGTACCCTGGATGCTTTGTCCTTTGTCTGAAGCTTAGAAGAAAACTTTAAAAAGTGCTATTTGGGCAAAATTTCAAGGATCATATCAATATGTGGGCTAGGTGATTGTTCAAAACATCTGAAAGGTCTTATTTTTATGTTGATACCAGGCGTGGGATTATCAGGTTTTTAAGTGGACCACATCACTCTTGACTTTGGGAACCACTGTGCTAGTGTATAATAGTTTGGACAATTCACATTAAGGTTTTTCAAAATCCTTGCAGTCTGAGCACACACAATAGCCTGGATCACGGAGGGTCTCGGGATCAGCGGCCACACTGGTGGCCACTGATCGGGATCTCTTTGCATTTTGTTGCTTCACTGCCTGTTTAAGCTTGTGACAGTTTTCTCTTGGCATAAGATGACATGTCCCTTTGTTTCATGTCACTAAATTTCAGAGGGGAATATTTAGACAAGAACATCGAATTGCTGTGACACATTTATTTAGCTCTGTGCGTTCATTTGTCATCTCATGTCATCCATTGATTCTTCTTGATTTGAAAGCAGTTTTAAACACAGGTTAATCATTTTAACCCATGAAATTTTGAAATGGTCACCCTATGCACTCTGATGAGATTTTAATAACATGAAGGTAAAATTTAGGATACTTTCATTACAAAAGAATCAGCTTAATTTTAAGGTGCAAGTTGGAGGTGGTTGACAATACACTTTCTAAATGATGACCTTCTAGTTCCACTTTACCATCAAGATGGTAATCAGCCTATAAAGAGTGAAGCACAGCCGTTCTGTTCTTCCTGTAGAACAATAACTTCTTATCTCAATGCACCGGCAATAGTGGCTTGACATTTCATTGCCCATTGTCTAGTCTTTGCACCCAACACACATGAGTGGAAACTGTATCCACCCCCTGCTCTGTACTGGTTTCATAAGTGAAAAGAGAAACCATGAGAACTAGGTTGTCTCCCATCCTGAGGGGTAACTGAATGTAACAGGATCAGAGGAAAACTGTTTCCATTTCGCACCTTATACAAGAAATTGGTAAAGGGAGCAGAGAAGTAAGATTTATTTGTTCTTTTGTTTTTTTAAATTCCCATTAATCCCACTAATCCCATTAAGTCCGTTAATTCTTCGTTCTCCACCTGATCCTGTCTGCAGTTGTAATGGCGCCCAACTTGAACACATCCTCCCCTAGCAATGGCACCATCCTTGCAAACTGGGACCCAGTGAAGTACGCTGTCCTCTACACACTGGTCATCATCCGAGAGGGCTCCAGCGCCCGCCTCACACTGAATACCACTAACACCATGATGAGGTTCAATGACCTTGAACCAGGAACTACATACTGTATCAAGATCATGGCCTGGGACTCTGAGGGTCGCACTGGTGATGACATCACTGTCTGCCAAATCACACGTAAGAAAGAATACCAAAAATTAGGCTGATAAACATTTGAACCTGTACCACGGGACCAATCATGACTACTCATTTCCAGGTCCTCAGAGCCCAGATGTGACCCATGTCGAGGTAACTCCGGGGCGGTCTCTTGGGATTGCTGTATTCTGGTCTTCAGTGACGGGTGCTAATCTCTACTTAACCTGGACCTCTAATGGCCAAAACTGTTCCACAGGAAATAATTACTGTTACATTAATCCTGTTGACTGTGGACAAAACCACTCAGTCTATGTCATAGCCTTTAACAATGCTGGACCCAGCAGCCCCTCAGTACCAGCTTACTACATAACATGTGGGTATATCACATAATTTATATTCTTTTATACATTATGGGAAGTAATTGTCGATGCTTTCTTCCTGAGCATTAGATAAGGAAATGTGTAGCACTCTCGTATCTATGGGTGAATTATGTTACCAGCAGCCTGCTACGGCATTGTGGCAGGCAGGATGTGGCCCCAATTCCAGACACAAATGGCAGGCATGAACTCAAAAACACAGCTTTATTGCTGGACTTACTCAGCAACTGGTGAGGAATTACAAGGAGAATAGTCAGAGAATTAGGAGGGTCAGGGAAACGCGAAACTAGTGGGCACACTGCCAGGAGAATGAAGGGTGACGCAACTAAGAACAGTGGAAAAGTCAGACAATAAATACAAACACAGGATAATGAGAGGATCTGGAACAGGTGGAGACAGAGCTGGGAATAATTACCAAAGACAAGACAGTGGGAAGCAAAACTGAACATGAAGCACACGAGACGAGGGACTAGCAGAATAAAGCCGGAAACAGGCAGAAACAGAGACATGGACTTTACACAGGGCAGGGAGGCAGGCACACTGAGGAACACGGAGGACAGACACATAATGAACTTAATACAAAAGACTCAACACAAGAGAGAAGAACACTGAGGGAAGACTAAATTCCCATCCAACTGAGAACTAAACACACTATTAACCAAACCAGGGGTCACAACGAATAAATCCGAACTAGACATAGAGAAACAAAAAATACACGTGGATGCAGGGGGGATTTTCTGCACCCTTACAGAACAATGTAAACATGATCTATTTCACCAGAGATGGCAAAAGTACATGTGTGCTAAAAAAAAAAATACTCTGGTTAAAGTTGAAGTACTGATTCAAATTCTTAACTCCAATAAAAGTGAAAAAGTACTCAAAGCATAAAAGGAAAAATAGCTCTTTGGAGGACATTTCTACCAACTATTTTTGTGCAAAGCTAACTGGGCCTCATGCCACATTAACAGTAATAAAATAGTAAGGGAATCTAAACTTTATTTCAACCTAGATTGTAACTGCAGTGAATGCACTCAGCTTGAACATCTGTTATGTAGAGCACAAGCAGAGCAAAACAAAGGGAATTTAAAAGAAACTAACTCTATGTGCTGTTGCCTATAATGTAGCTGGGTGAATTTGCCTCCACATCTAAACAGAAAAATGAGTACAGTCAGGGGTTAATGTGAGATTTGGCATGCGGGGAAAACCTAAGATCAGCTGTAGTTGTACAGCGTGGGGAAAAAAATCACTTAGAAATAAGTCACAACAATTTCAGTTGTGTGTTCCACTAGATGTTGTGCACAGGCTGTGATCAGCTGACCTGTGGATTTAGCCAAAAAGAATCAGTTTAACTAGCTAAGCTAGCCACATGCTTTTTGCAGATGTGGTACTAGAAGACGAGAGTGGTTTCAATCTTCTCATCTAATTCTCTAAAAGAAAGCCAAAAAACATATTTCACAAATTATCACACAGGTTCTTTTACAAGTCAAGTCTTTTATTGTTGTTTGTTAAACATTGTCTCTGTCTGACAGATCCATGTCCGCCAGAGAACATCTGGGTGGAGGAGCCCAAAGCGGGTAACTGCTCGGTGATGTGGGACAAAGTGCCCCTGGTGGAGTATTACATGGCGTTCATAAAGCGGGATGATGGAATGGAGATGTTCTGTAACACCAGTGCCACCACCTGCCCATTTTCCTGCATGTGTGGCTACACCTACCTAACCACCGTATTCCCCTACAACCAGGCTGGCTCCAGCCCTGTCGGGCATGTTCGCAACTACACCACCAGTAGGACTATCACACAGAAGCATCCACAAATAGAGCAGCACTGCCATAAATACAGTCTGCTCCAACTCGATGCTATACATCCAGTCTCATCATATAGCAGCAGGCCAGTGCTTTAAGCCCACATGTATACTGTGTGCTTTACATCACTGCCAGCTACTTTCCAAGGCATATCACAATATCTGTTTGTGGCTGTACAGTGTGTGCCTGTTTTGGTTTGTTTTTTTGAGTTTTTTCCCGACATCATAGTCCATAACTGTATTGGTTTTAGGAACTAGAGGTAAAATCTTAGATATGTGAACTTCCCTGAAATCGGCTGAGAATAGTGCTGAGAAAAAAAGAGGCCTTTTTCATGACAGATACTGAGTTGTCATGACAGGAAAAGCTCACATGTAATTCAAACTGTATAAATTGTAGGCGTGACACCCTTTTCACAATACTGAAATACCGGTAAGCTTTCTAGGGCATATGGCGCTGAGCCATAATGTCTGGAGTTACGTCTATGGTTCCTTCAGCTCAGTGAAATTATTTGCCATGAGATGTTTAACCCAAGTTTAAAGCTACCGCAGGTTTATGATCAGACTGTTGTGATAATAAGTGAAAATTACAATTGGCTGTGTGTGGTTATTTCTCCAGATTTTATCAGCTAGTTTTTTCTGTTTCTCCCCAGTTCCTTGTTGCCCACAGGATGTTACCATAAACCTGGTTTCCACAGAGACCCTGGAAATCATGTGGTCACCTGTCAAAGGAGTCGAACTGTATGAGACAACAGCAGCAGAGACTAAAAACATCATCCACTGCAATGACACAGCACCGGTGTGTGTGCTCTCAGACTTGAACTGCGACACAGCGTATTCTGTGACCGTGACACCTTGCAGCGATTTACGAGGATGCAACTACACCTGCAAACCGCTCACACACGAGACAGGTACCGATGGGGTTTGCAACTATGAAGAGTGACAATTTCCATCATGTCCAACATCCATTCAAAGTTCTGGGAGGCTAGGGTTTTTTTTTCTTCCTGTAATTCATCTTTATGCTAAGTTAAGCTAACCTGGCACAACTGCTAACTTCACATTTTCACTACAAAAAAGAGTTCCAACTGTGAAATGTATTTTCCATACCGTCAAATTTCACCTTTTGGATAATTTATTTCTGTATTTTTGTTTTTGAAATGACAGCCTCTGTTTTCTGTCTGTCCTGCTGCAGCTCCCTGCACTCCAGAGATCCTGAATATAACACAGACCAACAGCTCAACATACAGTATCGTCTTCACCACACCCAACACCCCCAACACAAATTATACCATCACTGCTACTGGACGCTATGACAGACAAATCTGCCAGTCAAGGAATGGCTCCTGTGTGCTCACGCAGCTGCCCTGCGGCTCGGTCTATGAGGTTACAGCGGTGGCCACCACAGCTGTGGGGAAAAGTCTGCCAGGGTTCAGTAAACCTTTGGAAACAGGTACGACAATATGATTGGTTAAGCTTAGAAACCCCACAATAAAATTTATGATTGGTCCACCAAATAACAGCTTTAATTTGTGCCATATGCTAAGGTCACATCCAGCTGAAGTGGACGCTAGGATGTCAAAAATTTTATTGTTCTGGATTCTTCTTCCCATTAAGGTCCTTGCTGTCCCACATCTGTGAATGTGACCCAGGTCACCCAAGCTATGACCAATGTGACCTGGTCACCTGGCAGTGGAGCTCGCTTATACATTACCGCCCTGACATCACAACGTGGACATGCCAAATGCCACACTCTGGACACTCACTGCCTGATGGGATGTATCACCTGTGGAACCAACTACAGTGTCAACCTGGAAGCAATCAGCAGCACAGGACACAAGTCAGAGTGCAAATATAATGGCTTCTCTTCCAGTGAGGACCATTTATATTTGTCATATACTGTACATCCAGTGGATTAAAAATGTAGAAATCTGCACACTATTAGCAATATGTATATACAGTATAAACTTTTTTTAAAGGTGTAATAAAGATGCAGCACCCGATACTTACTCTTTTACAGGTGCCTGCTGTCCAACAGGCGTCAAGCTCTATCGCAGGACCAACAACACCCTCAGGGTGTACTGGCGTTCGTTCGGCCCTCAGATCTATATTCACACAGTCGAGCTGTACGGTACAGGAGCCAACTACACCTGTATGGCAGGTGCAGGTAGCATGTACTGTGACATCCAGGAGGAAACATGTGGGGATGTCTACACAGTAGTGGCAGCACCACTGGAAAAGTCTGGGAACAAAGTCACCTTCTGCCAGCCCAGGACATACTCAGGTGGGCCCAAAATAGTAGGAGTGCATGTAATCTGATATGATCTGAATTTGTGTGGATAATATGAGTCGGTTCTAACAGCTGCTTTTACATTTTTGATATATTCTCAGTTCCCTGTCCAGGAAGTAATGCTGGTATGGGTAAGTATCATCTGAAGTTTTTAAAGAAATAATAAATACCTCTGTATTAGGAAGGCCACAAACCACAAGCCACTTAACAGTATTTGCCATGTTGATTTCACACATCATCAGTAGTCACCTTGAACCACCACAACCAGCTGGAATATGGAAATTCTGATGTACACATGTTTTGATTTAGCCACGTTCATAGCATCTGTTGTAGTCATCATTTGGAAATGGGTGACATTAGGAGACAGTCTCCTGTTAAATCAGGATAAGAGAAGGTTTTATGGGCAAAATTAGCTTCACTGTAAGAAAAACTATTGGACAGTACATTTGTTTTATTTACACTCTGTTATAATACTCTATCTGCAAAAAATGTAAATAAATTGCTTTGGATTTTTATTTTTCAGGAAGTAGCTATAAGTAATTATTGTGGTTATTTAGCTAGAACTATCTCATGAACACCATCTTGATGAATTGCAACTAGTTTTTGTACAGTGACACTAACAGGAAGTGGAATGTGAAGATGGGCTCCTGCTATTTTGTTACCATGGAGATAGCAAGAGCAAACAATGCCACTATATATCAATAAGAAAACCAAAGGAAGTCTCAGCACAAACAATTCTACCCAGAAGGGGGTAGATTCAAAATTGTCAATTGCTGGCTCATAGCTCCATATTAATGATACAAAAATTAAACTGTTAGCCATTTTTTCAACTAACTCTCAGCAAGAAAATGAATCCATGCATTTCCCACTGTATCAAATTATTCTGAAGTCATGAGCTGTTGGTAAAATGCCATCTCTCTTTTTCTTCAGTAATATCTCGTGCAAGACGAAGTGTGAATTAACTGTGGTGAGTTTGTTGTTTTTTATTCAGCTACGTTCACATCACACACTGTCAGTCTGTGAGGTCACATTGAAACCACATTAAGACAGATAACATGCTGCTCTTTATGATATGCAGGAGATATATAGGAGGTCACAATTATCTTGCTATTACTGAGACTGAACATATTAGCAGGTAGAGCCAAAGTGCATGTTTGAGTTTAAAGTGTGTGGGGGGCATACTGTTTTTTGAAAAGAGGGACAGGCGGGGCTCTGCTGTAACTTCTTGTAGAGTTGTCTGCCTCTAAAATATGGGGGAAGATTACTGAGGCAAATGAAAATAGAGATGATGACACAGACTTGTTATTGTGTCTAAGTAGCTGTAACATTATACACTGCTCAAAAAAATAAAGGGAACACTCAAATAACACATCCTAGATCTGAATGAATGAAATATTCTCATTGAATACTTTGTTCTGTACAAAGTTGAATGTGCTGACAACAAAATCACACAAAAATCATCAATGGTAATCAAATTTATTAACCAATGGAGGCCTGGATTTGGAGTCACACACAAAATTAAAGTGGAAAAACACACTACAGGCTGAT